>JAVDBV010001801.1:0-11102 GCA_032619315.1 Piper longum
CCCCCCCTTTTACCCCTTTTTTATAATGAAATAAAATATGGCTAGGATACGTGGAAGAACCCCTTCACCGTAATTCCTTTAACTGGGTAATTGGCTAGCCAGATACGTTTCACTTAACAAGTTTAAACAGTTAATTTGGATGGTTTACTTAACTGGTTAAATGGGTCAATCATATTTAACCAGCTAACGACAATTATTTTAAATAATCCCACCGCGTCGAACGTTATTATTTTTTTATTATTTTATTTTTTTTCAGGTCTTTACAATCTCCCCAACTTAGAATTATTTCATCCCCGAAATATCATAGCATGAATAGAACATCCAATATTCAATACATCATCGGTATCAATTCACATTACAACAATTACAAGGATTTTTAAGCTACAAATAGGCGAGGGTATTTCCTGGCCATTGCCTGTTCAGTCTCCCATGTAGCTTCTTCTGATAACTGATTTCTCCACAATACCTTTACCAAAGGGATCTCCTTGTTACAGAGTGTCTTTATTTCCCTTGCCAAGATGCGAATCGGTTTTTCCTCGTAAGTTAAATCCGATTATAGCTCTAATTCTGCAAATTTTGTGATAATGTGATTCTCATCTTGTACATATTTCTTTAGCATTGACACATGATAATGTGATTCTCATCCGATTATAGCATTTTTTTATTTTTTTCCTGGGTCTTTACATGTTGGGCTTGCAGCAGTAGGACAAGGAGCTCTTCTCAGATCCGTTAGGACTCTCTTCTACTTGGCTCACTTGATTTGATTTATATCATAGAACGTAGTTGGTGGTGTTTTATTGAATCTCACTACCTATGGGTCATTTAAGTGATCTTCCAAATTAATAAAACCTCAAAGATGAGATCGCTTGATATTTTTTGAAAGATAATAAGATCTAGTTCAAAGTCATACTTTAACGCTATATAACATGTCCATGCCCAAACTTGATGTATGTATTACATTTTCGAATTTTGACTTACACGCAATATTTGATGGGATGCATGACATCATCGAGAGGCCTGGTCGGTAGCCACCTATGGTGCTCGGTGACAAGCTTATATGATATCGGATTACTACTTACATGTATTGAAGATTTCAGTAGTATTCGGCCACTTGCCTTCGTTGGATATATTCGGACTGCGCAGTACTATGGTGATTATTTGTTAGGCCCTATTGGCCATAATACTTGCATCTTATCGTGGGCTATTATTTGATTAGTGTGTATGGATTATCATTGATTATGATTAAGCCCTATTAACCCTTTACTTATGACTAGCATTTTGTGGAGGAGTAGCAGTTTCTTTTTCGTTTCTTGTGGATCACTATTTTATTCATTTGGCATTATTGAGATTTTCCATCTTACTTATTTGGGACCCAATGGTACCCATTGTGGATGTGTTGTTTTATATTATGTAGGTGAGCAGGCTTGGTATTGGCCAGTGTCGTGGTGCAAATCATAAGGACTCTGTGGATGTTGGGCCAGTGTTTTGTTTTCGGCTTTTGGTTGTTTGTGTTGTCTGTCTCTTAAAGACTTGGATATTTGCTGGATATGTTTCGGTCTCAATTGTGTTAATGTTTTGAAACTATGGATTATGTATTGTGATATTGTGGTCGTGTGGCCTTGAGAGTTGTGTTGTGACCCATGCTAGCTGTGCCTAGTGATATGATACCTTAATAGTCTCCTAGTTTTGTTTGCCTAAGTATATTTCTTCTACTTTATAGACGGAATACTCTGGGGTACACAAGTCTAACTTATTTTGTGCAGGTTTCTCCAAGCTCTAGAATCCTGACATTGATGGTTAAATAAATATTCAGGTACATGAAATCATGCTACTTGTACAGGTATACGAAGCAAAGAAGGAACATGGGTTGGAGGAGCTTCTCAGATTATTATAATTCTAAGAGAAAGGGCCATGAGAAGACCAGGAAAGTCCACAGCCTAATGAATGTAGAATCTGTGCTAAATGTGATGTGAATGATTTGAGAATGTGGTGTAATGCCTCAAAAATATTTCTGAGAATGTTAAATAATATTATGAAATGTTTCTAAGACTGTTCTATGATTTAATAATAATTATACAGGTTGTGTAATTTTTCCATCATTCAATATATAGGAGAGACTCTGTCAGATTTTCTCCAAAAACTTAGTCGCATTTATAAAATCGACATAGGATGTCCTATTTGCATGAACTAAATAGTAGATGTCTTGCATGAATTGTGGTGTTGTTTGCGCATGAGATTCTCTCAAGTTCTGTCTTTTGACACCTTGAGTAGTTAGGTCCTTCTTGTGCCAGTTCTCCTTTTTAATGGATTGTGAATTGGTATCTCAAAATTTATCGGTTCAATTCAGTTTGCTTCGCAATTGGAATTGAGGTGTTACATTTAGAGTAGTTGGAAAAACTCAATAGTGATTGTAGTTTGTCTCAAGCATGATAAAAATTATTTTAAAATTTGTTCTCTAATTTCCATATGTATATACAAAAAGAATTTTCAAACATGGTTACACTTGTTGATATTTAATAAAACTTTCAACAAGTGAGGGTTGCAAAATTATTTTGAACAAGAAAATCCAATTTATACCCTCATTATCCCCCTGAAATCCAGTTTTAAAAACATTTGAAAACTATACATAAGTGGATTTAAGAAATGAGAAAGGAGTCTATACCTCTCTTTGGCCTAGTCTTCTCTGAAATCCACTTGGCCTTTCCTTTTTGGACAAAGATCTTCTACTTGCACCTCCATTGGATATGTCTTCCTTTGTCATACAAATGATCAGTTGGTGGTCACTGTGAAGCATGGTAGGTGGTGACATGTTGATGTGCTTCTTCCATTTTAGAGGGGCATGTCTAAGCTTCTCTATTCTCCTAGGAGCATGTGGAGGCTTCTTGTCCTTCTTTGGAGCATGCATGGGCTCCTTTCCCTTGCTTAGAGCGTATAGAGGCTTCTTTCCTTTGGTGTGACCCTTAGAAGTGTTATCCTAATTGGTGATGTCCTCTCCTAGAAGGATTGGAGCTTTAAAAAAGTTAAAGGTTTTGTATAATTCTCCTTCATTGTCATGACCCCCCAACCCAAGCCTTCATATAGGGCTCTATGTTTGTAAAAGGATTTTTGTTAGCTTGTGAAACTCCCAAGCATTTTGTTGATGCCCATTTCCTTGATAGCAATTTTATGTTGAAGCTATTTCTCTCTTGCATTACAATGTTTGAGCTCCATCCTTACATTTAAGCTATTCCTCTCTTACATTTTAAAAGGGTATCCTTTTCCTTTGTGATTTACTCCAGTTATTATTTGAGTTCCTTGTTCTTCTTGGTCATGCAAATAGTTTTCACATATGGCTCCTCAAAAGTTTTTTCAAAATCCTCTTCGTTTTCTTCGTCTATAGCCATGAAGCAAAACTCACTAAGGCAATCTTCATTTCCTTCACCATCCGATTCCACGATGGCTTAGACCAACCTTATTCCTCTTATGATCTTGATCCTATCCTTTGTTTGGCATTCATGCATCACATGTCCAAACCTTGGCACTTGTAATATTGGATCTTGCCCTTAGTGATTTCCTTTTTTCTTTAAATTTGAAATTGTTCTTGATGTCTTTGCCTTTTTCTTCTTCCTCTTGCCTCCTAAACGAGGTGACTCCTATCTTCTTCAAAATCCACTTGAAGTTCCTAGTGAGGAGAATCATCACTTCATCCAGGTCTTCATCTTCCTCTTACATGAGGATCCTTAGGCCCAAGTCCTTATTCTTCTTGTTGATCTCTAATTCCCCCCTATCCATTTGCAAAGTGTGCTTATGAGTGATGATAGATCCAAGAAGCCATTTCATAGACATTAAAGTAAGGTCCTTCTCTTCTTCTATTGTCGTCACCTTGGGTCATCATTCTTTAGAAAGTGATAGAAGTAGCTTGCGGTTGAGCTCCGCCTTTACAATTATCTTGCCAAGCCCTTTGAGAAATACAATTAAATTGATTACACATAGCATTCATAGACTCAGCCTCCTCCAATTTGAATACCTTATATTTGTGTGTGAAGAGGGTAATCTTGGACTCCTTTATTTTAGATGTCCCATCATGAGTAACTTCAAGTAATTGTCAAATCTCTTGTGCTGATTGACAAAGAGATTATTGAATTTGGTTTCACTAAGTGCACAATAGATGGGCATTCATAGCCTTTGCATTGACGGTGTGTGTCTTCTTCTATTGTACACTCTAAGAGTTCCTATTTAGAAGAGGTCTTGATGACTACTTAGAATAATTTTCCAATCTTCAAAATTATAGAGTATAAGAAGATTCTCATTTTAGTTTTCCAATAATTGTAGATACATCTATTGAAGTAGGGCGGTCTTATAGTGGAAAGCTCTTCGGTTTGCCTTGACTTGTTGTCCACCTTGTCCTAGCTCAACTTTAATACCAATTGAAGGAGACCTACCGTGTGTGAGAGCTAACAACAAGCACTTGTCACAAATAGTTAGATCCCACAATCTTTAGGGTATTATTAAAATCACAAGAATAGACAAGTAATACAAAAGCAAAATTAAACACAATTAAGCAAGTAAGCACAAGTATAAGTTGGAAAGGCAAATAAAGAATATGAACCCAAATGTAAAGTTGTGTGTGTGTGGATGGTACAACAAGTTAAATTCGAAATTGCTACTTGTTTTGGTGAACTAGTCAAACCATACAAGTAGTAAATTGAAATTGAACGTAAAACTACTTAACTCCCAATAACAAACAAGTCAAACACAAAAGAGTTAAGATAGAGTGCAAAAACAAGTGAATATGAGAGAGCAAGCACACAAATAACGAGAAGTGAGAAGAGAGTGAGAACACAAACAAATTTTTAAAAGGATTCCCAACAAGTAATCCTCTGTTCTAGCTCACCATGCCCTTTGGTGAGTAGGTTTTCGTAGCATCACTAGTCAAACCAACTTGTAACGTTACAAGCAACCAAGCTATGCCTCCTTCACAAGCTCCCCTCAAGTTCCAAGAAAGCTTGCACTAAGAGTGTCTAAAGTTCACAAAGATAGTAAGAGGTATTCAAAATACCCAAGACCCTATTTATAAGCTTTCATAGTCTCTCCCAAAATAGTAGCCAATGCGGTTTGTACCCCTCCTCTTACGTTTTTCAGCGACTAATTTTGACAACTTTTCCATAGTTATTGGCTGACGAATGATCAACCTAATGCACTAGATAAATGTTCACTTATAACTAGCCACATCATCTCTAGGGTTCCCAAACCCATCACCGACCGTTGAACCCTTAACCAAGGCTTCACCAAAGCCCTAGTTCATTCTATGCCACATCATCCTAGGGTTCCTACAAGCATTTTTGTCTACCGAATTCTAATGCTTCACGGCTTCTCCACTAGTCCTTAGGTCTTTGGTTGCCAAACCATTGACCAAAGGTTAGTCGAAGGTTGGAGCTCTATCTTCCATAGTCTGCCCCTCATGTCTTCGGTTGTTGAAGTCCTGACTCAAGTGTAACCAAAGTCTTAACACTTCAAAACTTCAAATCATTCTTCATTCTTCAAGTCTTCATTTGGTTGCTTAGTTTTTAACTCTTGAACTTAGAAAGTAATAAGATGTCATATCAAAGCAAGGTTCAACATGAAATGCCTCAAATATATAAAATTTGTAAAGAACGGAGTAAAATATTGCACTCAAAAAGTCAACCTATGCAAGACTTTTGACCAAGTGGAGTATAAGATCCTCTTAGATATTCTATCTTCCATTCATTTCTTGTCGACTTGGTGTGACCTTATTTTAAGTGTTGAACCTTATTTTGATGTGACAACACTTTAAAACATTCTAAGTATAAACTTTGAACATCAATCAACAAAATGAAGACTTCAAGAATGAAGAATCAAATGAAGTATTAAAGTGGTTTGGACTGCGGTTACACTTTGACACGACTTCGACAACCAAAAATGTGAGGTACAGGCCAAGGAAGAACAGAGTTCAACCTTCAACTGACCTCGGTCAATGGTTCAACAACCGAAGAACCATAGCTGGCTGAACAGCCAAGAAGCAACCGAAGTTCTTGGAGGAACCATGGGATGACATGGTGCATAGCAAAGGAGGACTTTGGTCAAGGGTTTGGGAGCCGAGACAGGGTTTGGAAACACTTGGACTGATGTGGCACAAGGATTCTAAAGATGAGGAAACTTTGGTCAAATTTTGGTAGCGTATCCAAAAATCAAAGCTGACATGGCTAATTTTAAGTGAATATTTGGCTAGCATTTGGTCAATCGTTCAATAGCTGATCTTTATAGAGAAGTTGCCAAAACTAGCTGTTCAGAACAATAAAAGGGGGAGGCTCAAATCCCAATGGCTACTATTCTAGGAGAGGCTATGGAAGCCTATCAATAAGGCCTCAAGAAGTGTGCTTTGAAAACCTCTTTTTATCATTGTGAACCTAGACACTCTTGGATCAAACTTAGAAGGATAAAATTGTGTTAGGAATGACTTTACTTATTAGATTCTATTCCTATGTGGTTTGATTATGTACCATGAAGAGTTCTTTTTATGCGAGGTTGCTCGAGTGTTTTTGACTAGTTATAATCTCCCTTGATATAGGAAAAGTGTGAAGCATCTTACTTGGAAAAGATGGAGTGTGGCTTGCATATTCCTTTAGCTCAAAGGGTGAGCTTGTGTAGGAAAGTAGCTTCAAGGTGGTGGAGCTATAAGGATATTTGGAGTAGATTGGCTTAGGATCCTTGATACTTAGCAATGGAGAAGGAAGACTTGTTGAGGGTCTAAGGGTGTTTGGAATGCAAGTTTCCTTGTCACTTGTGAAGTATTTGTGAATGAGGCCTTAGTTTGTTGCTTGTAAGTTATACAAGTGGTTTGTCATAGTGACACTACAAAGGCTACCCAACCAAAAGATTTGGTGGAATAATAGAAAAGAGTAATTATTGGAAACCTCTTTAAAATTGTTTGCATCTTCTCTCTTCTCCTTCTCTTTGTGTGCTTTTTCTTATATATCCTCACTTGATTTAGCACACTCCACTTAAGTCTCTTGTGCTTGACAAATTCGCTTTAGAGACTTAAGTGAATCAAGCTAAAGTCACCCAGTGAACTTGCATGGTTTGATCCATTCACCAAAGAAAATGACTTTGTGACCTTGATCTTATGTTGTCTCACACACTACCTCTCATTTGGGTTTATTTATATTTGTTATTATTTTTTCTATTGTTTCTTATGCTTATTCTGTTATATCTCATTGTGATTAAATCATTTTCGCTTAGTTGTCCACTTGCGGTCTACGAAAGTCTAAGTATCGTGAGGATTTAACTCTCTTGTTGAGTGTGTAGTTATCCCATGTAGACGCCTTCATTCAGTGCTTCTCCTCCATTACCATCTCAGCTCTTCTTGATTGTACCCCTTATCAAACCTTGAAGCCTTCACTAGGATTTCAATAGGGCGAACTGCTCGCCCCCTACTTATTCATTCTTATTACATAGCTTTTCTTTCACATTATAAGTGGGATCTATTTCAAGGGGGAATCTTTAGGTATTTAAGATTTGCAAAAAATACCCCCATTGTGTATAACCATTTATATGCATATAATATCTTATTCTTCTCTAAAGCTATTTCTAGGGACATTGATAACGTCAAACAATAACTTTCATCCTCATATTTGATCAATTTGTAAATTTTTCCAAGTCTGTCTAGATTGATCTTCCCTAACATCCTTTGCTCACATACTAAAAGAAGTATATCTTGAATGATGGCGATGAAGGCAATTCACAAAGAGAAAGCAACTAGTTTCACTCTATCCTTCACTAGGTTGAAAAAATATACAGGCAAGGAATCATTATTACATCTGTCTTGTTGAAATATCTACCTTAACACAATAAATCTCAAATATCATAGCTAATTATGTGATGAATTGCTCCAAGTTACCATTGAAGGCCGTTGGAGCATCAACCTCAACCAAGAATGTTACTCTAGTGGGTAAGACTAGTAATAGGTTCTTTCGGCTTTTTAGTTGGAATGATATTTACATACCCAAAGCTCTTTGGTGGTACTGAGATTACATAGATATTGCTCTCCTTTCAGAACTTAAGCACCATGAATATTGCTCTCCTTTCAAAGCTTACATGGATAATTATCTTAAGGCCTAATTGATATTGATTTATGCCATTTCTGAAAGAATTTTACGAAAACCCTCCCCCATATTTATATAAACTGCAATTTTACTAGTCCTTTGGTTTAATAATTTGGGAATTCATACTCTATCCTGGAATTCATGCCTGAATATTCTAGCTTTTCTCCTTCATTTGTTTTTCGTGCAAGATGGATTAATGCTTATTCTTAGGTAAATTCTTATACATAGCAGAATGTATTTGGATATGTCAGAATGATCTCACTTTCAACAAACACAATTGCTGCTAATTAACTCTTATAAAAAGTCACCTATTCTAAAATTCTACATATCTGAATCAGCAACCTATTTTTCATATCTCCTTTATAATTACAATCAAAGATCACCCTCATCATTGAATTTATTCATTATTCTTGAGTTTTGAATGCACTTCTATGAAATTTGGTTATGTAGCCATTTCATGGTCTATACATTTTATTACTTCCTATAAAATTTTGGTAAGATGTGGATCAACCGTCACCCCTCTCCATGTTGAATTGCTCGTCCTAGAAGATCCTACTCCTACATTTCCAAAGTTCACCAGCACATTCAAACATTCTTATATTCAAGGATTTCCATGCTTATTTTTGCCATCTCTAAAAAAGAGTCAACTTATAATGAGGCTCCTATCATGTCATTTTTTAATCATGTAAAGGAAACGGTCTATAATATGCAAGTGAAGCTAAAATAGACCCCCAGACATGATAATCATACTGCTCACTCCTATGGTCACTTGCTGGCAATTTAAGTGTCTTACTACTCCTTTGGCCACACTATGCTGGCAATTTGAGTTTCTTTTGTACTTGTTTATCTTTAGTTTCAATACTACTATTTCTTTTCCCTTAAAAAAAAGATAAGAAATGCATATCTTATTTTTAGGAAACATAAAATTCATAATTCAATAACTATATAACACAAAATAATAAAAATAACAATAACAATAATAATGACAATAACAACAATAGTGGCAATAGAAATAATAATAATAATAATAATAATAATAATAATAAGATTAACAACAAAATCAATAGTACTAATAATAATAATAATAATAATAAATCAATACAACTAAGGTCTAAGGCATCTTCTAGAATCAAAACAAGCTAGAAAAGAGATGTAAATTCAATCCATTTTTAATACAACCTCATGAAAAAAAAAACCTTATATCGACAGCATCAAGTATCAAACTTCCTCAGTAAAACAATACAACTGAATTCAATTGAGTGAGTACACAACTATTAAAACAAAGGCAAGATTTAAACATGGAATTCAGAATTGCAATAACTACTCTGCAAGGTGATATTTGACAGAAACAAAATTGCAATTTGTCTAGCCCAAGCATCAGTAGGACACAAGCTTATTTAAATTACAGCCCGCAACGTGAAAATATACTTTATGACTAATTTGAGAGCTTAGAATGTTTACGGTCTCTCCTGTCAAGCTAAGACGTTGGATAACTCCAATCTAGTAATTCAAGAAAATATGGCGCTCTTTAGTTTATGTGAGACAAAAATTAGAGACAAAAACTTAAACCAAAATTTTCATAAACTCTAAAAAGGTTTTATTAGAAGATGACTAATTGAGCATAATTATTTTTTAGACCCCTCTGATTGCATTCTAGTTTTATAGAACCCTGTAATTTTTAAAGTCCCCAAGCTACAAGAGAGTGATCAATTTATCTATTGTCGAATGTTGAACCTTCGGGATAGCTTTGAATTTTACTTCACCATGGTCTACCCTTCAAACTCATGCCAACAAAGACCAGAGTTATGGCAAAATCTTTCATGTCAAACCCTCTATTCAACTTCCCTTTGATCCTCATGGGCGACTTCAACTTTATTAGAAGTAATAACGAGCATCTACGTAGTGTTGATATTCCCCATTGACATCTTGAGAAATTTAATAATTTCATCTTTTTAGCATATCTTATTGATATTCCTTATAATTTTAATTTTACGTGAAGTAATAAGCATATTAATGATACTATTGTTTACAAGAAACTTGATAGAGGTATTTGCAATGATCTTTAAATGATAAAATTTTCCAACAGGTATATCAATTGTCTAATTCAAGGATCTTCTGATCATTCTCCTATTCTTTTTAAGCTCAATGAGCGTCCGCTCACATTGTTGAAAATCCTCAACTTACTCTCTTTAAAAAGCTCAAAGGTGTTAAAGAGACCTTAAAAATTTATAATAGTGAGGTTTTTGGCAAAATTAATGTAAGATTGAGCAATGATCAATTATTCCTCTACAATGCCCAACAAATGCTCTCCATGGACCCTACAAATACTTCATTGCTTGAAAATGAAAAACTGGCTCATCTCAATTTTCTTCAAGAGGAAGACATTGAAGAAACTTCTATAGATAAAAATCTAGAGTAAATTGGCTAAGAGAATGGGATAGAAATTCTCGGTTCTTCCATTCCACAGTTGCCTTTCATATCCCCTAAGAAATTATATTCATGAGATTGTAGGTCCACATGAAAATAAATTTTTCGATTCTCTTGCCATTGGCATTGAAGTCGACAGGTTCTTAAAAGATTTGTTTACCCCTTCATTTTTTAATCTTTTTTTATATATTTCTTTCCGACACAAGTTGACTCATGAACAAGCTTCTTTATTGACTCATGGAGTTAGTAATGAGGAAATTGAAGCTATTATCTTTATTGTTCCAAATAATAAAGCTCCTCGCTCAGATAGTTTCATCAAAGAATTTTTTGTTTTCTTCTGAGATATTGTTGGTAAAGACCTTATGTTGGCCATCAAACACTTCTTCAAATAAGGTAAACTACTATGGGCACTAAATCACTATTTCCTTTTCCTCATTCCAAAAACTCCAAATGCCAGATCTTTTGAACACTTTAAGCCTATTTTGTTATGAAACTTCATCTATAAATGCATCTCCAAAATTATGATTTCTTGGCTTGCTATCATTTTTCCTTTTTTGATTAGCTTAAACCAAT
>JAVDBV010001802.1:0-14001 GCA_032619315.1 Piper longum
GTGCCATCCAGAGCATTACCAGCCACCGCCCGACCTCCACGACGAAAGGAATCAGCATGATCGCAACGCCCGTCCCGGCATCAATTTACTACCGCCTGTACCGCTCCACCATCGTCGTGTCACTAACGCCTCCCCCTCCACCTTGCCAAGCTTTCCCCCAACACCTAGCACTGCCGCCGAAGCTGGCCAAGAGCCGATCGGACAAGCCGACCGATCCCGGCCAATTAGTCACCGCCGCAATTGTTGCCCTCACCACCACTACCATTGGATCGAGCTCGCTGAGACGGTGCCAACCCATAGCCTCGATTGCCTTGCTAGAAAATGTCATCGAAAATTCGTCTAAAACTACCAAAAAACTTCCAGAAATTGTCAAAAAACTTGATTTGCTGAAATTTGCCGGATCTTTTACAGAATTCATCCAGTCGAACCCTATCGAACTTTGGATACCGTCGGGTTCCTAATTCGAGTCTCGAGCCGTGAGACAAGTCCTAGCCGTCACCGATTACTGACGACGCGAAGTATAATTAACTTTGATCTAATTATTAAAAAAGTGATAATTATTATTACAACATATGTGTTAAATATTTTTATTATAAATAAAAATGAATTGTGTGATTGTATGGTATTGAAATGAAATCTAAGGAACTAATTAAGTAAATTAAGTAAGTATCATAATGCAATGCAACGGAGCATTGAAAATTTGATTTAGATTGACATATGATTTGTTATGAGTTGTGTCTTGATGTGTGTGTATGTGTGCTATAAGATATGTGAATGCGTCATCAACGGGCGTTACTTTTTACGACCGAAGCTTCTACCAGCTCCTTTTAGGACTCGCTTACGGTTTGACTTCTATACTCTATTATGTTTTGTTTTAACAGGTAAGCGGATGTGTCGAGTGATGGATTTATTTTATCCCACTCCACACGAGTCATCTAGTCGCATGAAATTTCTGGATTAATAACCGTCGAGGATGTCTTCGGGCCTATTTTATTGTAATCCCTACCTATGCCTATGTACATATAGTTTTTTCGAGTTTTCAGTAAGATATGAGGCAAGGGAAAATCAATGACCGTGTCTTGAGATAGGGCATGTGTTCGTCAAAGCAGACTTTGGAATTAGTGAGTATCAATTTCATTTCCTAAGGATCCTAATAACTTCACCTTTGAGTTCACCAAACCTAAAGAAGTATAGAGGTTTACGGTTACTGCTATGAAGTGCATATTTAGACTTGTTGTTTCAAAGGGTATTAAAGGTGCATTCCTGAGAATGTTTGGCCTTTGTACATAGGTTCAGGAATAATACAGAGGATGTAGAGGGCTGAAAGAACCGATATTGATTTTTTCATAAGAGGGATAGTTTAAAGTTGCCAATGAATGAGATGAGACAACAAGGGAACACTATTGTGCGAGGTCGACGACTCTTAATTATTGCCTTTATGAGAGATTTTACGAGGAAAAATACTAATATTTTCATTCAACATGTGGGTCAGCTCTCCTATGCTAGTTTGTTATTAGTTATTTTTGGAATGATAACGCTCGTTACTGGCGTCTTTCTATTATCTATATAGGTGAGAACTATGAAGATTTAGCACTGTCGGGACTGCAGAGGAGTAAAAATGCAATTGCACACACATGTACCTGCCCAATTATGAATATAACTATGATATTGAATGCGGAATTGTTTAGCATGATGCAAAATTGAATGTGACTCCTGTGAATGAATGTGAATGTTTTGCATGTGATTGAAAAACTGGGAAAAAAAATGAACTAATTGAGCAATAAAGTCTAGACTTGGCTCAAAAGATGAAGAAAGTGATAATAATTAAAATATTGAGAGAAATGTTATATTTTGACTATATTTTCTATATTTATTGATATAAATATATAATGTATGGTGTTGACAGAGTGATCCCTATTGTACTTTTAAGGGAGTCTATGTTCATTTTGTTTTAAAAATAGTTATTTTCTTTAAACTTTTCACTGGTTTGATTTGTTTTTTACTTGGCTACATATTATAGTATGCATCTAGAATAATATTAGAACTAAGTATTTTATCCATGCATTGTATGTTTGCATCACCATCTTGAGGCGCCGAAGGTAGATCTGGGGTAGGCTTAACCGAATCATGTAGACTAGCGAATTATGCGGTTGCTAGTAACATTTTTGGGTTGGTTCACATTAATTAAATACGAAATCCAATTTAAAAATAACACCATGCTTGTTAATTCATGTAAAAAATAAAAAAATTAGACAATTTAAACATATTCCAAATTGATTTAGATTTTTTGAAACGTATAAAATTCAAACAAAGTGAATCACCTTAAGTAGGGTTAATTCAAATTCTAAAAAAGATATTAATCTTTATAATTTTGATATATTATTTTTTAAAATATAATAAAATGAAAAATGTAATAAATTAATTAGAATGGGTACCGCACTATGCGCGCCAACGTTTTGAAAAAAAATATAGGTTACCAAGGAATATATTTTTCAAAAAATATCTATTTAAAAAAATGATATAATATAAATGAATTTAATTAAATTATAATATAGTTTTAATTTAATATAATATCTCTTAGTGAACAATAGATTCAAATTTGATAAGAGGTTAATACATAATAAAAAAGTTATTGGTGTTAGCATGTAATCTGTGGCTCCTGATCGATTTGTGAATTGTGAATGACTTTAGTCTGTTGGAAACTAAAATAAAATTATTTTTGTTTTTCGACCATGTTAATTCATGACATATTGTGTGTGTGTGTGTGTTTTTTTAATCTTGGGGAAAAACTATTTTAAATTTGTCCAAAAAAATTCTTAAATTTTGTAGCAGTCACTTAATAAAAAGATATTAAAACCATCCCCAAATTAGTTGAATTAACGATTTTGAAATGGAGGGTAAACTCTTAATTCAACAACATAACAAAAAATAATACTCGTAACATTTAGCCACAAGTTGCTAATGGAAATAGTTTGTTATATTGAGAAATCTAAATTAATTATTACCAGTCATTATATTTAATGAATAATATGATAAAATTAATTCAATTGATTACATTTTACATTTAAAATGCAAACAAATCTGACTTTTTATACATTAAATATAATAATGATAATAATAATAAATAAAATAATTATATTTAACTAACCATACTTCAAGCATGATCCATCTAATTTAAGTAGGCTATAATATATAACAATCTTATTTAAATATTATTAAATTAAATAAATTCAAAATTTTCTATGCCTCACAATGCATGGCCAGTTAATTGACTATAAAAAGAGTTTTTTATTAAAAAATAATATTTTTTAATATTATCATGTGGTGGAAAAATTATACTTAATTAAAAAAATGGAAAGTATTCAAATAATGACCCGACTGTATTTTTATTTTGTTTTTAATTAAAAAATAAATTAATTTAATCCAAATGAATTTAAATTTACAAGTAAAAAATAATTTTATAATAAAATATAACTATAATTTTGATTGACAACTTGTTATTGACCATAAAAAAATGCCTCTTACCTGTGAAGAGGAATACTCTTCGTTTTGAGTGGGGTGTAAACGAACCGAGCAGAGGTGTGTTTAAGTTTGATGTTTGGGCTTGGTTCGAACCGAGTTCGAGCCGAGTTCGAGCCGAGCTTCAGCCGAACTCGAGCCTAGCGAAAGTTTATGTGCTCAACTTATATATGATCAAAATTTTTTTTGAACACTATATAAATTCAATGTGACTTTAATAGTATTTACGAGACGAGCCGAACCGAACATTTTTCCGAGTTTGAACACATCGAGTTCGAGTTTCGAGCCGAGTCGAACCGAATACTTCTTTGCTCAAGCTCTGTTCGTTGTTCAACGAGCTTATCCATTTCGAGCCGAGTATTTTTTCGAGCACGAGCACGAGCCGAACCGAGCCGAGCCGAGCCGAACATAAAAAGCTCGCGATCAAGCTTGGCTCGTTTACACCCCTAATTTTGAGGTAGCTAAACTTGGGTCACTGCAGCAAGTCTTACTATCGACAATGATGATAATTAAGTTACTTTTACTATTTTTTTAAACATTAAATTTATTTTTTAGGATATTTTAGGTAATTAATATTTCCCCTTTTTTTCTAATTAAACCTGTTCATCCGTAATATTGATTTTTTCGTTTTACCGGTAAAAATCTCCAATAAAACCCACAAATTTATAACAAATAAAAAAATAATTAGTCATAATCACATTGGAGATTGGTCCAATTAAGATCAAAGGGTAGTTGCGTAATTTCGTCAACCAGGCATTCTCTTAAATAGGGCCAAGGAGTATAAAAACTAGGGCAAACAATTTCCTTCCTCCCGCTCAATCTCCGGTCACCTCCTTCGGCGAGCCTAGCCGCCCTCCACCGTCGCTACGCCGGCGCCTCTGCTGACACCCCAATTCGAGGTTTTGTTCCGACCATCCTTGGGAAAGATGGCAACTTTCGAGCTGTACCGCCGGTCGACCATTGGGATGTGCTTGACGGAGACCTTGGACGAGATGGTCTCCAATGGCACGCTGAGCCCGGAGCTCGCCATCCAAGTTCTTGTTCAATTCGATAAGGTTGGGGTTTGAATTCTTGTTTTGGGATTTTTGGTAGATGGTTCGCCGCTCTGGTGGTTTCGTTTTGTGTCTGATTTGTTTTGGTATCGTGTTCTGTTGTTGGCGATGGTGGTTTGGTAGTCTATGACGGAGGCGTTGGAGACGCAAGTGAAGAGCAAGGTCACCGTCAAGGTACGTCCTTTGAAATCCGAATGCTTTTCTATGAGATTTTGTTCAGGCTTTGTGAACTTTTGGTGTCACTCTTATTAAAGAAGATGGGGCTCTGATAGTCAATAATGTTCTTGGTTTAGTCAATTTTATGGTTAGCTTAGATATCTTATGGAGTGGCTGGGTTTCTTGTGATTGTCTGACTCGAGTATGACTGCATGGTTGTGAATGTGGGGGCTAAAACTTGCAAGGTGTAAGCAAGCTACAGGGGTATCGGATTTCCTTATTGATTGTTATTCAGTGTTTTATGGCACCGTTGTATACTAGGCTTACATTTTTCACAACATATTATCTGTTGATTGAACCCTAATTGGGTCTAACTATGATGGGAATTTCTTTTTCATCCCCACTTGAATTTTGTATGTGTAGTATATATGTTGGTGGAAGATATGGGATTTATATTTGGGGCGGTAATTGGCATTTAAGTTAAATAATAATAAAGAAAAAGCACACTAGGATTTGAACCTTAGCCTTATGTACGCCACTCACGCATTCAACCTTAAATACTTAAAGAGTATTTTTGGCTTGCTTATCTTATCATGACTAAAGACCCTACTTGTCTTAAAGAGGCAATAAAAAATGATTATTAAAACTTCAAATAGAAAGGATACTGATTAGTTAGGAATCTAATATAAATTCAAGACCTACTCATTTATATATAACTTATAAGTTATAAGATGCAAAATTAAGGAGACTTGCAATTTTTTTTATGGAATTTTGTTGTAGGATATTGGAAGCCCTGTATGGGCCACTAAGATTCAGGCTTTGTACTTGATCCAGTGAAAGTTAGTTTTCCTTCACAAAGTGTTTTTGTTGAGGATCATTTAAGAATGGTTGTCTATACTTGTGTATTCTAGATCCCAAACATGCAACGATCCAATTAATATCTGTTGTAAATTACAGTACCAACTAAACCTCAATGTTTTCTATGTACTATTTCCTGAAGTAGTACATAATGGATCTGGTGAAATTATCTTTTACTCTTACATTATCAATATCTCTTTGTTAATATTTAAGCAACTTTGTTTGTTTTCAATTTATTATCTGTTTGACTTGTTTTAATCTTTTGTGTATTCATGACTATGTTTGCTTTTGATTGAAAGGTATATTTTTCATAAGATTAAAATTAAGTTGATAATAGGATAACTGTGTTTGCTTCGTTAAGAGTTTTTTTTAGAATTACGTACTTTGAGATTACTCTGTTCATTTGATATAACTCATCCAAAACTTTGTTTGTTTGATGGATTTTTCATGAGTAGATTTTAATCTGGATTTATGCCCAAACTAGATAATGTTTGTAAGCTTGGTTGTGTGATACTTAGATTTTATCATTTCTGTGAAGTAGCAGAGAGCAAAAATTCACAGAACCTTGTCCATTTGATATAACTCGTCTGGAGTTTTACTTTCTGCTTTGATACATAGGCTATTTGAGATTATTCTTTGCATTTAAAACTTTTCATTTGATGCCTCCAGTTGATTGTATGTAATGTAATGAAACTGCCAATGAATGTTTTCAGATATAGTTGCTGCTGAAATACATAGTGGCTTAACCATTGAAATACATCTATAATTGCTACTGACTCATTTATTACTGGTCCCATGCCCTAATAAGACTATAAATCTGTTTTCAGAGTAGAGGATGGCAACATGCGCTTTCTTACATTGTGGTGATTTGTAAATAATCTTTCTGAGTTTTTTAGCAGAAAATGAATTTTTTTATATTAACCAACGGTGGAAAAATTTAGTATAATTACGGAAAGAGGGGAGATATTATGAATTGTCGTTAATACCCTTATGCTTAAATTTAGTTTAATTTTTTTAAAAAAAAAGAGATCATGGCTACCGGTGGCAACCAAACTCTGGTGGAGGCTGCCTTGGCTGCTTCATGGCCTGCCTCCCATGGCCAGCCTTTGGGTGGCTGGATCTGGCCGCTCCAAGGGCTGGGGTGGCCTGATCTGGCCTCGGGCAGGCAAGTTCTAGAGCCCTGCTCCTGCTGAGGCTTTTTTTTTTTTTAAATGATTGTTTTTTAAATAGCTTTTTTAAAACCAAAAATAATTTGGAGGACATTTTTATCATTATAATAATTTTTCTCCTTTTTTGATAATTATACCTGATTTTTCAACTATCTGGTAATATCAAAAAATTCCTTCCCTTTTATGGTAAAAAACTCGTAATCTTTCATTGTCATTGGTGAACTTCATGATGGTTAACTGAATTCATACACCGTAAATTCTCTTATAGTTCTTGCTCCTGGGGGCTTAAAAACATGGAACAGTCTAGGTATTTAAGTTCTGTAAAATTTAAAGATCAGTAATAAGCCATAGACCATTAATGGCTGAATGAATTATTGGCTGTTAGTGAATTTTGGATGAAGTAGTAAACTGAAGTTTGTGTAGCGTAAAGGGAATAAATGAATCTGCCACAAAGATGGGAGTTTTTGTTGAAATTCATATTTCTCAATAAAATCATATTTACAGTTTCTCTAATCTTATAGAGTTCTGCATTGGTGATCTGTGAAGCATATACTCGAATTTGTCTCTTATGCTACTGGTACATCTGGTTTGGACATTTTGTTGTATGCCAGAACGGGTTCTAGTCGAGATTTCTCATCAGTGTTTGTGTATATTTTGATGCTTGCTAAAAGATTATTTGAGATGACGTTCTAGTTTGGCGAGCTTTCTTGACTTTTTTTTTTTACAATGACAACAGGGTCACCTACACACATATCGATTCTGCGACAATGTGTGGACATTCATCTTACAGGATGCCACATTCAAGAACGAAGAAACTCAGGAAAATGTTGGAAGAGTCAAAATTGTGGCTTGTGACTCCAAGTTACTTACCCAGTAAATAGCATTTTGATTTGTCTTTCCTCCTGCTGAATTTGAGACACCCAAAAACCTTACTGGTTATTTGCCAACTTTGGGAAGATGTAGCTTGTTAACATGTATCTCTACCATAATATGGTATATGAAAACCTAGCGTGTGTTAACGCTTGTCAAGTACCTTTTCTGGAATTTTCAAGCAAAAAAGGTGCGTAAAAATATAGCATTTCTTCAGGCTAAACTTTTCGGGGATATTGAGGTGTTTTATGGGAATCTTTGGTTGGTGTAATTCTTTTCCTTCCATGTAGTTTCTATACATCGTTTGAAGCGAGAGCTACGTCTTTTGTGCATTAGGAAAACGGTTCCGCCTATTCTTTGATAGACAATATTGCAGACTTGGACCCAACTTTTTATTTTTTGAATAAGTGCATGATTTACTCCGATGAATTGTGTTCGGCCTTCTAGACCACTGGATATATATAACGCACAGCAGTTCAATTACACTTAGTATAGAAAATGTGCACCCGCAAAGCCTTGAGAGAAAACTGTTTTATGAGTAAACATGACACACAAACTTAAAAAAAAGAGTCCAGGTAGATTGACAGGAACCAGTTTTGGGGGAATCTACTCTTCCTTTGAGCGAGATCTTTTTTTTTTCCAGCTGCTCAAATAGGCTGCCATCAAAGGCTCCTCTTACAGTCTCTCTGTGCAGCAATCCTTCCTCTTCCTTTCCCAAATTGTAAAGAAGATTCCATTCTGGTTTACTCATAATCCTGCAAGCAACGAAGGTTTTAGTTGATTGCTCGCATTGACATAACAAAGCAAATGATAGATATATAGAACACGCATTCATCGAAAAAGGATATACAGATCACCAACATGTACTCACCATCCATTGAAATCAGAATGATTGCGGTTAGCTTTGAGCATTGTTTTCAGTTCCTCTTTTGGCAAGGCTTGCGGGTGTGTCTTAGCATACTCGCTGAAAATCGCATCGAATTTTGAGTTCAAATCTCCATTGCAAATTAAAGCAAACATTTCGTTAATATATAGCACAAATCCGTCAAGTCCAACCAAAATCTCATGTACTCACTTTCCCTCCGTATCATATGTTTCAGAGTCACTTCCGTGCTTGCATTTGTGGATGCTCTTGATATGTATGGGTAACAAAAGGGATGGGATGTAACCCTGAAATTTGTTGTTCAAGCCAAGCAAATGAAGGGGATGGAATTCATTCATGAGTTTCACCAAAAGTGCAAGCCCAAGATGGAATAAGAAAGTTTGAAACATACTGGTAGGGTGCTGTAGCTAAGTACAGCGTTTATAAGGAAACTTGCCGAGAGAGATACCATTTAGACCTTGAATGGCCTCCCATGGATACACGATACCATCCTTGTTTCAATCGAAGAAAGAAACATGTTGTTGATGTACTGATAGGTTGTGATGATCTTTCCCTTCGGTCCCGTTGGGATGGTCTGGATCAGCTGCCACTAGAGCCCTTGCAAGATCTGCATGTTAAACCAAATTAAACAACAATAAAGACTACGTGAACTAGCATGCTTAAAATTATGGTGCATTGGTTACATGGCTGTGGCATCCGGTTTTGGAGGTTGACGTTGAGCTTCCGTTCCCGGTGACCAGAGCTCCGGCGGCAACTGTCTGGAACATGCATGTAGTCTTCATTGCTGTCTTTGCTAGAGAACGCCATGAATTATTCACCATTTCAACTAAGAATTTGGAGATGCTATATAATAGCAAGTAATAACATGGTTTGACCTTTAAAGAGTTATTATTTTATTTCATTTCGTATTATTATTATCATGGCGGAGCTACTTGCCTTCATATTTTATGGCGAAGAAAATGACGCACAATTGGACGTGCCAGCCTTCATGGCAAACACGTCTATTCATTTTGCTGATAAGTTGTAACTACAGAAAAAAAAATAAAGAAAGAAGGTTTATCTCCATTTTTTTCTCCACACTTTCTCCGTCATTTTTTATTGCTGAGAAAAAATCTGATTTTTTTATATATTGAAAAATATTTAAAGGTTATCATGTGCTAATTTTTTAAAATTTTCCCCACTCTAAAATGTGTTTTTTAACTTTAAATTATAAAAAAGGTGGAGTACAGAAAAATAAGTGGAGAAATGTTTGAAAATTAACACGTACATACCTTTAAAAATTTTCAAATATAAAAAATAATTATAGATTTTTCTCAACCGTAAAATTGGGGTGGAGAAGACTTTGAGAAAGGTACTATTTTATCCACGTCATTTTCCTAAAATATAGAGAAAAACCTAATTTTTTGTAGTGTGTTCTTAGAGGTGTTCAGTCAATGGCAAACAATGTGCTGAAGATTTGCTCAGCTCAAATTGGTTGTACATTTTTTTTCAATTCGAAGTGAAAGCCTATTACTAATTGAATTTATTTAAATTTAAATCAATTTAAAGTCAACTTAATTCATTGTATTTCATGATTTTACAAAAATATTATTGTAGGATTTAAAATTTGTTAATTGTTTCATAGTATACTTAATAAACTAATAAAAAATTGAAATATTTTGTAATATTTTAAACAAGATTTCGAGCTTTGAATATAATCGAGCTAGGCATAAGCCAAAGCACAGGTAACCTTTTATTGATTCGGACACCTACAGGCGCACACGAATGGGAGATGAGTGGTCATGAACAAGGTGCAGTCGGACGGACGCACATGACCTTCGTTTGACTTTTGAGGCCTTCTTCCGCGTGGTTGACGCGTGGCATTTTATGTTATCTTTATAAGCTCTCCCACCACCATATTTATATGTCATCAAGCTCATCATTATCCCGAGATCCAAAGCGACAATATTATTTTGGTAGAATTTGAAGAGTTTCTTGGATTTCAGGTATATGACTTTGAAGCTATTTTCGTTTTTGATGCAGTGGGTTGTGTTCTTTTTATCCTGTTTCTGCAATCACGTGTGTGTGTGGCGTTAATTTCAGTTTTTTTTTTTAATATGGTTATTTGTTATTGATGATGATAATAGTTTGGTGCCTTGCATGTTCCCGATTCATGTTTGCTGCTAGTTGCTCATTGATTGTGTTTTTTAGATCGATTGTTTGAATGATCATAATTCATACCAAATGATATGATCTTCGCTGGTACGATTTGTATCCTGCTGTTACCATGTTTTCATATAAAAAAATGGAAGATGTACCTTTATGGCCTGTGCATTGAAGAGTGCTGTATGGATGAAATTAGTTTTCTTCGCTTCACTCTGTTTGACTTGGCCATAAGCTTTACTGAAGCAAGGGTTATTAAATTCTCGATGTGCTCTATGGCTTGATTTACTCAGTTTTTTCGTTTGCGTTTCTATCCTTGCAATTGATTTATGTTATTCTGTAGGCATTTGAGAGCCTTCGTATAGAGCTAGCTAAATGCATTAAGGCGAATCGCAATTTTGTGAGGCTAAGAAGATAACGACCTCAATTTAGCGTCAAGTGCGAACAGGAATTTTTCGTGTTTGTTGCATGAATTGAGCTGATTCTTACTTGTGATGCAATCCTTCTGTGTTCACGGATATTTGATGTAGGTCTATAAGAATGCCGAGTGTTCTAATTTAGATGCGCTACTTGCTCCTTGTCATGGGGTGATGAATTTCAATCTTCGTTCTTCAGCACAGTGTACTTGATTCAGACAATTAATGGAATTTACACCCTTTGAAATCAGAGCTTAACAATTTAAAGACCCTTCCCCCCATTAAATGGATCCTGATTCTTAGCTTTGAATGACTTAGTTGGATCCCTGGCTAGTTTTCTGATTGAGTTTCCTATTTCGTAGATTTTAGGATCTTACAGTGGTGTTGTTTTTATAATTTGCTCCCTGTGATTTTGACACTGGTGGCAATCTAATGTCCTTTGCAGAGTCGTGTTTGATGATTGAATGATTGAATTGGATATGATCAAGTTTTGTTGAATTGTTGCATCAATTGTTTTTGTGGACATAATTTATCATGCAGGGCATTTTATGCTTGGAAGAAAATGTTTCTTGTCCAACTATCCTCATTAGCTAAACTGTTAAATAAGAAATTATGTATTTTTATCTCTCGCCTTTTTAAATGGTTTCATCAAGAGGAGCTTATATTGCTTCTCTTTTTTACATGCACGAAACAAATTTTAGTTGAGTTTGATAATTAAGAATTATTGCATGAGATAAAGTTCTTGTTGTTAAATCTCATATATTCAATATGAGGTGGTTGTGATGGTGATGATATTGGTAGGTGATGATGTTGCAGTGCTGGGACAAAACTTTGCATCAATAACATATTTTGAATAGTTAATTTGTTTGTAACTGTTAAAACCACTTTCCATTTTGATATTCTAATTAGTGAGAAAAGATGGGAGGTGGAAAGGATAAACAGAAGGACAAACATGAAGATGGTGATAAAGGCTTGCTATCGGGGATTGCTCATGGTTTAGCAGGGCACTATCCCTCCGGCCACGCGCCACCACCTGGGGCTTATCCTGCCCCTCATGGGTATCCTCCTCAAGGTTACCCGCCGCAGGGGTATCCTCCTCAAGGTTACCCACCGCAGGGATATCCTCCACAAGGCTATCCTCCGCAGGGATACCCTCCTGCAGGTTATCCAGCTCCTCAGCACGGTATTGATGCCTATTCACGATAGATTTTTTTGTTTCTGCAATTGTGTCATTTGCTGTCGAAGTTGAGAAGTAGATGGATGTTAAACTTATTAAGCATTTCGAACTTTTTAGGCGGGCATGGGTCATCTGGCATGGGAGCAATGCTAGCAGGCGGCGCTGCAGCTGCCGCAGCTGCCTATGGTGCTCACAAACTTGGTCACGGCTCTCATGGCCCTGGTCATGGTTTTCATGGTGGCTATTCCGGGCACCACGGTGGTGGTAAGTTCAAGCACCACGGTGGGGGCAAATTCAAGAAGCATGGGAAATTTGGTGGTAAGCACGGGATGTTTGGGGGAAAACATGGTGGAGGCAAGTTCAAGAAATGGAAGTGATTATTTTCTGCTTGTAAGCTGAAACCCTCACTATTTGCAGTGGCAAGTCCATGCCATTGAAGTTAGAAGCTTATCTATCGTTGTCTTGCAATGCGCGTGTTTTGCTATTTTCCGAATTAAAACTTACAAAATAATGATGTTTTCTGTATCGAAGACTTGACTGTATTTTTCATACCGATGACAATGTATGGGCCAATCGTAGAATGCGATAACACTTGAGGTACAGTGGGTGTTAATATATAAAAGAACTTCATATGGTTGAATTTGGTGGATATAAATTGAAACAGGGCCCCTGAAAAGTGGTTCAAGTGCCTTGGGGAGACCCTTACAGCAGTATGGCTACAATGCCCAACGCTGCTACGCCTACATGTTATGATACATTTCTGGAGTGGATGCATCGCTTGTAGATGTCGAGGCTCTTGTATTTAGTAAGGTACCTATTTGGCACCTCCCATGGCCATTTCTTCTGTGCTCCCATACCCACGGAGTTTGGTCTAGTGGTGCTCAAAACTCATTATGAATATGGCCTCACCAATCGCCTTAAAGAATTGAAGTTTTGTCCTGTTCTTGCATTCCGAACTGGCTGATCCCTTCAATGTGAGAGATTCACGTACGTTAAATGGCACATTTTGCGATGGTCCTAGCTGTCTAATGTGAATCCAAGTATCATTAACTTTCACATCTTACGAAGGCTCGGTCTGACACAAATTCTCCGCTGCCTTTATGTTCACAGTTACAAACGTACGAACAAAAGGCGTTTTCTAGTAGATGAGAACAGACAGAGAGATTCTGAAGGGGCAGAAACATGATTCAATCTTTTAGATCTTCATCAAATCTGCCAGACAATAAAATCTCAAGCCAAACAGTAACATATATACTCATTCAAATGCCGAAATGCAATGTCTTGTTCAATATGTACAAGTGTAAATGAATGGATGGAAAGGGTAGCAGCTAAATTCCTCAAAGCTGCACATGATTGTTTTACATGCACGGCCTTTCCTATCACTCCATTGTATATTGATCTGTTTCTTCAAGCTATCAAGCTTTGTCTAAATGGGATGGAAGCAAAGGAAACTGTTTTTTTTTGGGTACCCAATGTCAGAGTCGGTCATAGAGCATTGTTCTCCGCCACCGGAATCGCTTCGTCGCCGCCGCCGAGCCAGAGAACGCCGAAGAGGCAGCCGAAAGCTTGGGAGATTGCCGGAACCACCCTCAGCCGGAAAAAATGGAGGCCGGCGGCGAAATGGTCGCGGAGATCGCCGGCAATCCTGGAACAGAGCCGATGGAAGACGCCGCCGGCGGTGGACTGGGACGAGGCGGCCATGGGCTGGAGGTAAGCCCAAGCAGCCTGCTTTACGAGGCGGTTTCGGATTGGGATCTCG
>JAVDBV010001803.1:0-14898 GCA_032619315.1 Piper longum
GTGGTGGTTGCCCTGATCGTGCCCCGCCACCTTGCCCTCCTGCTTGTGCTTGCCAGCCACTTCCTGCTCAGCACTTGGTTGCCTTGGCCCCATCTAGCATTGCTGCCCCAGTCGGCATCCCATCGCCACGCCCACGTGGCCTGTCACCCCGCTTTGCACAGTCACCCCCCCCCATGCATGGATGTGGCTGCCATTAGGTGTAGGCATCGGTCGGACCGGAATGCCTTGTCCACTTAACCCCACATCGGGTAAAAGGTCATTCATCTCCCTTTAAAATTTTCGATCAAGTTGGTTTCGGTCGACACCATCAAAATTCAATTAATATAAAAAATTATTTTTATCTCATATTTATTTTATTATCTAATTAATTTTTATTATAAATATTATTTCATTTCTCACAAAAATTAATATCTTATTATTTATATAATCATTATTTTTTAAAATTTTTTTAGATTCTCCCATATCAATTAGTATAAAAATTAAAATTATTTTTTAAATAATATTTGAATAAAGAAATATTATATTACAAGGGGAAAATTTAAAAAAAAAATTAAATCTATGGCTAGGTGTGTGTCAAACAACTATCTATTTTAATTAAAAGTTTATCGATTATTCGTTCTATTGGAGGCTCAATTAAGAGATTATGAAGAGTAAATAAGTTAATTATGGAATATTCATTAAGTGAACTAGCATGGAATGATTTTGAGAATTATTTAGATAAACCAATTATTCTTTTTGTAGATATAGTAAATGAACAATTTAATATATTATCATGGTAGAGATTGAACATAATAAAATATCATATTGTTAGAAAAAAATTTCAAGATGTTTTAGCCATTCATATATCAATTGTGGCCTCCAAATCGATATTTAATATTAGAGAATAAACGATTAACTCATATAGGAATAGTTTGAGCCAAAAAAATATTTAAAACTTTGATATGTGCCCAAAATTAGTTGAGAAGTACACATGAAGGTAATTCATATTTTATATCAATATATTTTATTTATTTATTTTTTAACATATGTTCTTCTCTTGTTACTTTATTTTTTATTTGTAGAGAAACAACGAAGTTAAACATTAAATTTGTTTAGAACAATGATTATTGAAATATTGGAAGATATTGATGATTGTGTTGATGGAGATATTATTCCAACATCTTCATGTCTATAATGAGTATATGGGAATGCATATTTAGTTTTTATTCTTTTAATATTTGTAAAATATATCTACAAGTAATTAACTATTTTTTATATTATTTCATGTAATTGAGCTACATTGGATAAAAAATCAACTATTAGTATTTTATCATAGAAGTATACATAATATTGGACTATATTTTGATGTCAAATATTACTTTAAAACTTATATACATTGATTATCTTTTGTTTGACTTAGAAATGTATATAAGCTAAAATTTAAAATTTAGTAAATAGTAGTACTAATTGGGAGCATTTTAACTATATAGTAAGTGGTTTGATATAATTATTGATGTGAATATATTATTCTAAATTCCTAAATATGAGGATAACTATTATCGTTTTTCTATGTAAGTCATTTTGGGTTATTTTAGATATGAAATATCAATTTTATGTATAAACTTAATTAATTTTAATGTATTTTGTGATTTGAAATTTTCATAGAACATAATATTAACCTAAAAAATGCTAAAGGCATTATGTTATTCATATAAAATATTGGAAACTCCGTGGGTCGTTCAGTCGGAGAAAGAAATGTACATGTTTCGGAGTTCGATCGGACTCGATAATACGGACATTCGTGCCCATCCCTAGCTACCATGCCAGCCCCCGGTGCCCTATGCCTCCCAGCCACACCAATCCCACCCTAGTTAGCCTCCACTCATAACTGCCCTACCGCCATGGCCTCACCTACGCCGCTGTATTAACCGGCTTGCCATGACTGTTGTACCTTGAAAGCCGCAAAAAAATTATTAATAATAATATACAATTATTAATACAAATATAAATTAATATTATATTTATTCATTATTTATTTTTTGACTTTTGCATTACACTTTTTGTGGTGAAGCTCGTGACAAAAATTTGTCATGGCCTCTGGTGGATATTCCCATTTATTCGAGCCGCATTTGTCACACTTAGAGCGTGAAGTAAAATCCCTTCACAAAAATTTATTTTTCATGAAAGATAGATCATTCGCCACGAGTTAGTCATGGAAAATAGCTAATTTTCAACTTGTTCCTAGAGTTCATGTTCCTCTTAAGGACTTCATCATCTACGATAAAAATCTCCAAATTATTATAATAGATTGTTCATATTTTCCTATATCAATGTGAGATCCCTCAACTTAGTCTCACGTTTATTGCCTATTGGGATAAAATCTGATTTATTAGTGGAGATGGTTCATAGATCCTCAACTTGGATAAACCATAATAGAAGGATGATTTAGGTCCATTGAGTTTCATTTGGTCCGAGTTGTACAGATGGTATTCGAATTGACATAGGATCATAGTGGATGGTGGGCTATGTCGAACCTTGTTTTGATGTGACAACACTTAAAACTCTCAAGTATACATAGTAGTTTCAATCACCAAACATTTGAAATCAAATCATGAAGACACAAAGAAGTTGAAGTCTCAAGGAAGTTTGACATCACCTTCAGCTGGGGCTTCGATAGCCAAAGATTGGAGTTTAGACTAAGGGAGTGTACTAGCATAATTTGGTGGATACTTAGGCTGTGTTTGGTAGTCGAAGATCAAATAGGCAAACCCCAGGGCTAACATGGAAAACATAGATAGAGCATCGGTAGATGTTCAGCCAAACAATCTTCCAGGAGGGAAGAAGGAGAGATGAATTTGGGAAAGAGTTCGAGAGAAGCATCAGTAACCAATCGTCAATCTGTTGATTGTGTAAATCTAAGAGAGGATGTGGTGAGGATAACCTCAAGTTTGTGATCTTAATTTATAAACTGCCAAGGTAATGGGAATGTATGTGAGCACTTGACCTTGAGAATAAGGGTGCTTTAATCAGGGACTCTTTAGCTCAAGGTGTGAGCTTGGTAAGGTAGAGCTAGCTTCAAGAGGCATTGCTCCTAGGGTGCTATGATCTGGTTGTAAGGATCCTTGGCACTTGGTATTTGTGTATTTATGAGATATCAAAGGAGAGAGTGAATATGTTCATGGGTATAAGTCTAGGGGGAGTGTGCTTATGAATTGGGGAGCATAAGAGTTAAGTCATCTCTTGAACTTAAACATGTAATTTTAATAAATTAATGAGAATGACTAACTCATCCTAGGAATCAATCTCTTTTTGGCCTTAGACTTCGTGGCATATTTCATTGTTTGTTAGACTAACCACTATGTTGGTACGAAGTAATGAATTAATGAAGATCTCAATTGCAAGCTCAAGGAATGCTTCATAAGGATTTGCATGGTAGTTGTTGTCATAAAAAAGGAGAGTATTGAACCTTGTTTTGAATTGACAACACTTCAAACTCTCCAAGTATATACATAGGAGTCTCTAGGACCAAACATTTGAAACCAAATCACGAAGGCCCAAAGAAGTTGAAATATCAAAGAAGTTCAGTAGCACCTTCAATAGGGGCTTTGGCAGTTTAAGATAGGCGTTTAGACCAAGGAAGTGCAATGGTAGACTTCGTTAGAATGTTTGGCAATCACAGATTACATGGTCAAACCTCAGGGAAGATGTGTAGAACTTTGGCAGAGCTTCAGTAGATGTTTGGTGAACCGATCTTCTAGGAGAGAAGAAGGGGAGATGAAGTTGTGAAAGACTTCGGCAAAAGCATAAAGTGACATCGGTTGATTACAGTAGTTTTGTGAAGCTCGAGTTGAGACTTTGGTAGACATTTCTGCAGCCAAAGAGGAATCAAAGATTGTGGCTAGTTCAAGAGGATGATTGGCAGACACTTTGGCAGGTTGTTTGATAGTGGTTTGTCACATAAAGTTTCCAAATTTATTTGTTCCAAAAAATAAATTTTAGGGATTCAAATCCTAACAGATACTATTTTTGGAATGAGTCTCTAAACCTATATAAATAGGGCCTTGAGGGAAGTGTTTTGGCACACCTTGGATAATATTTAACCCCTAGAATTCTCTTGGAAGTTTTGGTAGCTCAAAATTGTGCAGGAACATTTCCCGTTAGTTTGTATTCCTAGTACTTTCAAGAGGATGATCTTGATTTACAAATCAAGATGAAACATGTGTATGCTCCCACACATGTCCTACAGAAGGAGGGTGATTCGATTGGAAAATCCCTTGGCTCAAGGTGTGAGCTTGCTACGGAAGAGTTAGCTTCAACTGGCATTGCTCTTAGACTGTTAGGAGCTACTTAGAAGGATCCTTAGCACTTGATGCATATTAAAGAAGGCTTATTGGAGGCTCCTAAGATGTTAGGAGTGCAAACTTCCTTGTCATTTGGTGGGTTCTTGTGAAGGAGTCCTTATGGTGGCTTGTAAGTTGTACAAGTTAGTTGTCATAATGAAGCGAAGAAGACCTACCCAACCAAAAGACTTTGTCGGTTAGAAGAGAGGATTAGGAGTTTTGAACCTCTTGAAAAATCTCATCTTTTCTCTCTTCCCTTCTATATTTGTATGCTTATTTTCATTTTTGATTCACTTTGTTGCACACTTCACTTAGTTTTCTTGTGTTTCACTTATTTTCTCTAGAGACCTAAGTGAATCAAGGTCAAGGTCACTTAGAAACTTGTATGGTTTAATTAATTTGCCAAAGCAAGTATCTTTGTGAATTTAAACATATGTTGCCTCACAAACAAACACCTTTTTGGGTTGATATTTGCCTTGATTATATTTGTTTAGTGCTTGTTGTGCTTATATTGTATGAGCTAAATCATTTATGCTATTTGCCCATTCTTGCGATGTTATAAGAGTCAAAGTATTGTGCCAATCTAACTTGTTTATTTAAATGATTTTAGTTAGCTCTCTTCCACATAGACGCCTTTAGGTTAGACTAGGCGTGAGCTAGGCTATTAGCCACAACTCAAAAGTAGGAATATCGCAGACCAAATTTTCTATAGTGGATAAAATATGAGATCATCCAATTTAGACCATATTGGGTAAGATCTGGTTTATTAGTTGCGATTCCCTCTAGATCTTTAACTTAGATTAACCATTTTTTAGAGGTAATATAGGCCCACCGTCTTGCACTTGGGCTGGATTTTTACATATTTTATCTGAGCCGACCTGAGACCATAGTGGATAGTGGGCACAACTAGACACTAGGCTACTTTCCACAGGTCAAAGGTAGAAATTCCAAAGACAAAATTTCCTTAAGTTTGTAGAATGTGAGATCATCCAATTTAGTCCTAGATCTAACTCCTAGTAAGGTAAGGCAAGAGGCCACAAAAAATTCTAATAAGAATGTTAAATTCTCTTTCTAGTGGTGTTTTGGCGGTGCTCCAACTTCACAAAAAAGAAAGTTGTAGTCAAATGCCTCTAATAAGAATGACTATAATAAAATAAACATTATATAATAAATAGATTGATCCCCATTCTATAATAAAATAAATTTAGGTAGAGTGAATCAACATTCTATATTAAAATAAATTTTGATCTCCACAAACTGCAGCACCTTAAATAGATTCATGACAAGCAAATAATAGTGGAAGTCGTAAATAATTAAAACAATAAGAATATTAAAAATAAGCACATCAAACTCTAGCTAATTCAAGTTACAACAAGTAATTTAATCAATTATAACTTGCACAATAACCCTGTAAGTGAACAAGTAAACTACTCAAGCCCACATCAATTGAAGACTCAAGTTTTAGCGAACGAGTCAAACTATGAATGAGTGCTAGTTAATGTAAGTGAACAAGTAAACTAATCAAGCCTACATCAATTGAAGACTCAAGTTTTAGCGAACGAGTCAAACTATGAATGAGTGCTAATTAATTTAAAGCTTCCTCACTCAATACACTCTAGCAATTAAGCAAAAAACAAGAGTATTGAATGGGATAAACACAAGTATTGCAAGCAATTAAGTAAATAAGAGAAGAATTAGTGAAAATGATACCCAAGACAATAATTTCTAATAGAGGTTTTGAACACTTCTTTCTTATCCCTTCCACATCTAGGTAGGCCTTCCCTTGCTTCATTGTGATACAACTTATACACTTAGAAGACAACACGCATTATTTTATAAATTCCCACATAGATCTAAAGAAGATTACACATAACTCTAATACCCTAAAAGTTTATAATCATGGAAGTAAAGCGTACTCCTCTTTTAACTTCTGAGAGCCAAGGTGCCTACTCTATGAGTTCTAGGAGCTAAGGATCCACTTCTTTACAAGCTCTCTTTAGAGCCAAAAAACTTACTGCTTCCCTAGTTTTTTGAAGAACCAAGGTGCTTGTACCTTCACACATTCTCACAAGAGTCGAGGAGCAATCTACCTACTTACCTTAGAGGAAAGAAAGTATCCTTTCAACCTAAATCAAGGCCTAGATGTTTTGCTCACACTTTCAATAATTTGAAAGTTTACAAAAAGCTCAACACATAAGCAATAACTTCTCAGTGAAAGCCTAGGCCACGCCATTTTTTTTATTATTTAGTTAATTTGTTACTATTTGACCAAGGCTTAAATCGGGTAAATTAATTAAATGAATTTTTTTAAGATTATTAATTATTATTAATCAAGAAATAAAATGCTTAATTATGTAATTTTAGTATATTTAGTATTTATGGTGGAATTAACAAAACACCCCTACTAATGAGAGACCCTAGTATATGTAGCCTAGAGAGACATTGACCCCTCTCTCTATAATTAATTCCAGACATCGCCATCTAGGGAGAGGAGAATAATGGAGGGCTAGAGCTTGGTACTTGGTATTTACATCCTTTCTTCTTGATTATTCATCATAAAACAACATATTTTAGTTGATTTGCATGTTGGACATGCATATATCATGTCCTAACTGATCCTATACATGTTTTTGAATGATTTGTAATGTTAAAATTATGTATAAATTGCGTATCATGATGATAGAATGTTGTGGTTCACCAAGTTTTTGGATATTATACTCGTTGGACATATATTTCCATGAAAAAAACAAGTTCTACATGTCAAACTTGTTAAAATTAAGGTTTTACGATAATACTTATATTTTTCCTGGAATTCATGATGGATTAGTGTTGATAAGTGGTTGTACAATAATTTTATGGAGGTTACATATCTATAATTAAATTAACATGATAGTTAACCTATGTTGTAAATTCGATAATAATATCCTGTTATATTATGCTTTATTGGCAAAGTTGAGGATAATAGTTAATTTCATGAAAATTTAGCATAGATATATGTCAAAAGGTGTAATTAACTTGTTAGAATGATTAGAACTTGATTACATTTTAATTAACCACGAAATAGTTTATTTTAAAAAAAATATTTTTTGTGACAGCACCGTAGCACTGCAACGCAATGCCACCACGCTATCTATTGACTTTGTGTTGGAACGAAGCCAATGTCGTGGCATTGAAAGACGGGAGTACAGCGAGTTTTAGCACTGACATTGTTATGTTGTTTGTGTGTTTGGCAAGGCCAACGCCACAGCGCTGAAAGCTGGGAGCTTCTGCCCCATGATATTGATGTTTTGTGAAGTGTGAGAAGTGAGCTAGTGTCACAACATTGAAAGCCAGGAGTTTCAGCATTGCGGCACTTGCATGGTGTGAATGATCTATACAGCGCCGCACTCAACGGCCTTGATCCGAAGATATTTTGTGATATTTTAATGCTAATAAATGATTAATATATGATTCAATTAAATATAATTTAAGTATTGTGTACAATTTATTGACTTGCTATCGATGTGTTTGTGGCGTGTTACTGTGAACCATCTCATGCATTCCATATCATGTGGATTGTAAATATATATTCCCTAATGTGTATTTTTGGGTTCTAGGGCACACTTGCTACCTTTTGGATAAAGTAATTTGAGGAGGTTTTTCAAGGTATGTATAGGTTGTATGATTAGTAGTTCATCAGTGGGAGAGAAGTGGGTTCCTAAGATTGATATGCTGGATATATGTTGGGACCTTATTTTTGTAGTTGAAAGATACAATCTAGGTTTCTTGGTTATGAAACTGACATAGCCCAATATGCACTCAGACATCAGAGTTTGGGTGGGGATTATGTATACGATCATCTCAGTGCGACAGTGGTAGCGTTTGTGATCATTAATCAAAATTTTTTAGACATATCAATCAAATCTGTTGGGCTGGGGTTAGGCATAGATTTTGTGATTAATTGTCTTTTACATTATTGTTATGCATACTTAATATTTTTATCACTAACGTGTGATTGCCTCAACAAGTAACTAGTTAGGAGTGTGACTTGTGGCTTTGGTGGAGAGTGGAAGACTTCGTCATCATCATCGTCTTCATCCACCTTGTACCCAAAGGATGTTGAGGGCGTGGACCTTAAACTAGGAATCCATGAAATTACAAATGACAAAATGTTTGATGGTTGGATGCCCTTCCTAATGCCAACCCTCCTTTATCCAAGCTTAGGACCGGCAATGTAGAAGCATTCATGGAGTTGGAGAGCGGAAGACTCCATAAATTATTAATATTAGTAATTTCCTTGGACTTTTTTTTATTTTTTTGGATTATATATTATTAGTAGTGGACCACGATTTGTTTTGTTCGGAGTTTTTTATATTATTTTGGCACTATATGATTCGTATTTGATGACTCTATTTGTTAGTATTCATTACTGTTACTTGGAATAATTATATTGGCAATAAATGACATTTATTTAGTTATAATTCTTCTTATTTTGAAATGTTTAGCGTGCTATTTTCTATTATTCCTTATATTTTTTTTGTTGGGGTTTGGTTGTATAATTGGGTAGATCGTCACAGATGGTATTCAGAGTCATGGTTCCTCCTAGTTAATGATATATTAATTATATGTTGTCAAAATTCTAAAGAGTCTACTATCTCCAGGGTTAAAATTTTGTTGTCTTGAGAGTAGATTTGGTTATAGAGGTACTAACTTGGAATATTTTAGTTGGTGGCTAATAGTAGGTCTCAACAGAGTCAGCAAAGGGGGAATAAAGGACAGGTTCGAACCCAAGTGAGGGAGCGAATCCACAAAATATAGTGAACCCTAAGTAGGGCCGACCAATGACTAGATGTCATCCCAGAGTATTGGAAGCCATCTATTGCTTGGCTCAATCCACTACAGCATCCTAAAATGCGATGCTAGAGGCTGTCTAGAGGATACCTATTTCACCAGTAGAGGGAGGCAACGAATCCGCGAGTTCATTAGGCAGTTCTAGCTTGACACCTCTTAGCTACCAAGAGATGAGCAAAAGAGCTAGGGATGGACCTCCACTAGCAATTTATGTTGAGCAAAACCTGACTGTCGAGGCACCTAGGGTGGTTGATGACTCAAACAAATATACCAAGGAGAAGTTTATTAAAAATGGTGCTAACGATTTCTTTGGAGGTGTGGATCCGACAAAAGCTGAGAGTTGGATCAATTATATGGAGATTATATTTAGGGTCATGCAAATATCCCTAGATGCAAGACAAGGTTGGCTGCTACTATGCTTCAAGAGGAGGCTTATCATTAGTGACAATCTATGGAAAATCAGCCTACAATTGGAGGGAAATCACATCCATTATTTGGTCAGAATTTTTACCTTCCTTCAACAAACAATATTTCTTTGAGCCTTATGATTTAGCAAAAGGCTCTTGAGTTTAACAATCTCACTCAAGGGAATGATTTACTGCAGGAATATGCTAAGAAATTCTTACAATTGGAGCAATTTTCTCCTGGGGTCATTGGACAATGAAAAGACAAGGTGCAATAAGTTTTGTTGGAGATTGAGGTTTAAGCTGATAGAGGATTGCCAACATCACTAAGAATAGTTTGAATGAGGTTATCAACGCTGCAACCATTCATGAGCTCATCTTTGAATAGGAGAAAGTGGCTAAGAATGGTAGTTTTATCCCAAACAAATGAGTACATGCTCAGCATGTACCTAAATCCTCTACTGACCAATCATTGGTGACTCCAAACAATTCAAACAAGGGGAAATGTGAAAATTGTGGGAAGGAGCATCCGGGGAGGTGTACAAAACCCCCGAAGTGGTTCAACTATGTAAAAAGAGGACACATGAGGAAGGATTGCAATATGACACCAAAGGAGCAACCCAAGCCAGCTAAAACCAATCAGCCAGCTGACAAAAATAAGGGCAAGATCATGGCAGTTGTTGTGGAGCAAGATGATGCAGAGGACTAAGTTGTTAGAGTTAGTATCCTAATAAAAAAATTTAAAGTAAATGTTTATTTGATTCGGGATGTTCACATTATTCTATAGCACTTAGAATAGTCAAAAGGTTGAGTCTTGAAAAATCAAACCTATCTTACCCATTATTGGTTATGGCTGCTATGGGAGATCTTGAATATACTACACTAGGAACCAAGAGTCTAGAATTTGAAATTTAGAGAGAAACCTGTGTGGGATTTTGTTGTATATGGGTTAAGGGACTATGATGTTTTTCTGGGAATAGATTGGCTAAGTCATAAAAAAAGCATTTGTAGATTGTGAGGAAAAGAGAGTACTACAAGGTCCTTGTAATATTGAGATGAGATTAATTTTATAAATTTTGTTATTAGATAAGTCATCCTGTATAGTGACCCATGTCAAAGCAAGGAAAATGATGGAGCAAGGATGTCATGCATTTATAGCTAGTTTGATAGATTCCAGTGATGAGCCAGCAGAATTAGCTTCCATTCCAATGGTGTAGGAATTCGCAATTATATTTCCTAAAGTTTTACTAGGTATTCCACCACCTAGAGAGGTCGAGTCTATTATAAATGTAGTACCTGGTATAGAACCAATCTCTAAAAGACCCTATTAGATGGTGTCAACTGAATGGAAAGAGTCAAAAGTTTAGTTGGAGGAGGTATTAGAAGTTGGATTTATTCTTCCAAATACATCTATGAGGGGAGCACGAGTACTTCTTGTCAAGAAGAAAGATAGGTTTCTCCATCTCTGCATTAATAACAGATAACTCAATCAGGCTACAGTCAAGAATCAGTGTCAACTACCAAGAATTGATTATTTGTTTGACCAAGTGAGGATGACTTGAGTGTTTGCTAAGATAGATTTTAGTTCCGGATTTCATTAACTAAGAGTGAAGGAAGAAAATATCTCCAAGATGGCATTCATAACTCGTTATGGATATTATGAGTTCGTAATGATGCCTTTTGTACTTACAAACACCCATGCAGCATTCATGTCACTCGTGAATACAATGTTCCATTAGTATTTATGCAAGTTTGTCATTATATAAATGGATGATATCCTTGTTTATTTTGACAATGATAATCATCATAAAAAACACTTGAGAGTAGCACTACAAGTGCTTAGAAAAATTTGGCTCTACGTCAAGTTCTCTAAATGTGATTTTTGGATGAAGGATGAGGTGAATTTTCGTAGACATATTATCTCTACGAAGGGCATAAGTGTGGAGCTAGCCAAAATTCAAACTATTTTGAAGTGTCCACCAAAAATAGTAACTGATATTCAAAGTTTCCTAGGGTTGGTAGGTTAACTATCAAACATCCGTTCAGGACTTTTCTCTCATAGCCAAGCCTATGACCAAATTGACAAGCAAAGATGTCAAATATATATGGGATGATAAATGTGAACAAAGCTTCCAAACCCTCAAGAAGAAGTTAACTAGTACACCACTGTTGACTCTACTTGATGGGAATGATGTCTTAGTTATTTATAGTGATGAATCCAAATTGGGTTTGAGATGTGTAATAATGCAGCATGGCAAAGTTGTGGTGTATGCTTCTAGACAACTCAAGATACTTGAACAGAACTATGCCACACATGATTTGAAACTTGAGGCGGTAGTATTTGCACATAGAGACGTTACTTGTATTGATTTAAATTTGAGGTCTATATAGATCACAAGAGTTTGAAATACATAGTCACTCAAAGTGATCAGAATTTGAGGCAAAAAAATGGATAGAGTATCTAGGAGATTTTAATTTTCAACTTCTTTATCACTAGGGAAAGGATTATGTAGTGGTCAATGCATTAAGCTGAAAAAGGAGCGAACATCCACATCAAGGAGCAAAGATGCATGTCAAAAAGTGGCTAGAATATGAATCATGACTAGAGAGTTAGTCATTACTAATCTAGTTTTACAACCTTCTAGATTTTTTAGCTAATCATGTCATTTCAAATGGTTTGATAGAGAGAGTGAAAATGACACAAGTTGATGACACGAAGTTGAATGCTTTTATGGAAAACTCAACTGATATTACAATGGATGATGTAGCAATTATTCGATTTAGAGGGTGATTGTGTGTTCCTAATAACAAGTAATTGAGAAAGTCTATACTAAAAGAGGCACATCATTCTAAATTTTCTATACATCCTGGAGTGACCAAGATATACCAAGATTTAAAATGTAATTATGGGTGGATGGGTATGAAAAGGAATGTACTAGATTTTATCTGTAAATGTCTAGCTTGTCAACACATAAAAGATGATCGCCAACTCCGTCATGGATTGCTTAAACCTCTAGAAATACCCGAGTAGAAGTGGGAGTGTGTGACATATGATTTTGTGGTTGGACTTTGTAAATCTCTGAAGAAAGATTATTCTATTTGGGAAGTGGTATATAGACTAACCAAATCATCACATTTTATACCAGTCAAAACCAGCCAAACTATTGAATATTTAGCTAAATTATAACTTCATAATATAGTTTGGTATCTAATAGAGATCCTTTACTTACATTACATTCATGAAAGACTTCCTAGAAGCTTTGGGCACAAAAATTAAATTGTGAACTGCTTACCATCCGCATAGACACAAACCAATCTATACAAACTTTAGAGAATTTTCTTAGGTCTTGCACATTGGACTCGAGGTGATTATGAGCAACATTTATCTTTCTTAGAGTTCACCTACAACAATTCCTATCAAGATAGCATAGGAATGACTTCATTAAGCCATGAATGGACGACCTTATAGATCACCTACATGCTATCACTACATGAATGGATGTAGTGATAGTTCGTCCATAGTTATTGCAAGAGGCAATTGAAAAGTGAATTTTATCCTAATGAAGATCAAAGCAACGACAAAAAAGGTATGAAGATGTAAGAAGAAAATAGTTAGAATTCAAGGTATGCAATAGTGTCTACATGAAGGTGTCACCAACCAAGGGTTCTATAAGATTTGGCTTTTGTAGAAAACATAAACCTAGGTTTATTGGACCCTTTCATATTACTGTCAGAGTTGGATATTTGGTATATGAATTGGCATAACCTCCTAGTTTGAGTGGGGTGCATAATGTATTCCACATATCTATGCACAACAAATATATTTGGAATGAGAGCCACTAAAAATTTTAGATAAGCAAAAACAAAGTATAAGGAGGAAAATAATACCCATGGTGAAAGTACTTTAGAGCAATACAGAGATTGAGGAAGCTTCGTAGGAAAAGGAAGAGGACGTGAAAAAGTATCTCCATTTGTTTGGTGATATGGAATAAGGTAATTTTTAATTCCCATAATTATTTTTCGTAGTTATTTTTGGGGTAAAAAATTCCTAAATTTGGGAGAATGTGAAATCATAGGATAGGCCAAATTTTAATTTAATTATTTAGCTAATTGGGTAAAATTTGGCCGAGAAGGCTTAGATCGGGTAGAATAATTAAGTGAAATTTGTTTAATATTATTAATTATTATTGATCAAAGGAAAAAATGCTTAAATATGTATTTTTAATATTTTCAAAAGAATTATCCAATACCCCTAGTTTTAGTATATATAGCCTAAAGAGAGGTCGACCCCTTTATCTGTACAATTAATTCTTGTAACAACCCGCCATTTATAACACAATATTGTGGGCCTAAATGGCCATGTGTTACTTAGTTAACGATCACATTGCTAAAGTTGAAATGACTAAACAACAATATAAATTTAGTTTCCCCACAGTCTAGGACCGTTTCCCAGTAGCCACACTTATTTCTCAAAATAAAATAAAGGAGTCTTCATATGTATCTTACTCCATGCTCTCGTTGTCAATAGCTTCTCTACCTAATTTCTTATCTGCACACCTGCAGAGGCAATTCTACATTAGTGATAAAAACACTAAGTCGTATAATAGATAAAACAAATCGAGCACATTCCACTAGTTCCTTATGTTCATTTTAATATGCGGTGGAGCGATACCGCTATACTCCAAAACAATGCGGACGAGGCATCCGGTGTGATCCGCACACCCCGACTGTAGCCTTTTTTGTGTGGAGGCTATCAACTACACTCCACTACCAGTGCCCCGCGTTCCCCGGCCAGAGCCTTTTTATGGGGTGGCTATCACTGGGTGATTCCTATGCCCATTTGTGGGGGAGCTCTCACTATCAATTCTAGGGTAAGCGCCTTACACATCCCGACCATAGCTTTTTATTGGAGAGGCTATCGCTAGACCCAGGTGATTACTATGCCACGTTTGTGGGGAAGCTCTCACTATCATTTTCTAGGGTAAGTGCCTTACACACCCCGGCTGTAGCCTTTTTATTGGGGGAGGCTATCACTAGACCCAGGTGATTACTATGCCCCGTTTGTGGGGAAGCTCTCACTATCAGTTTCTACGGTAAGTGCCGTACACACCCCGGCCGTAGCCTTTTTATTGGGGTGGCTATCACTAGACCCAGGTGATAACTATGCCCCATTTGTGGGGAAGCTCTCACTATCAGTTTCTATGGTAAGTGCCTTACACACCCCGGTCGTAGCCTTTTTATTAGGGTGGCTATCACTAGACCCAAGTTATTACTACACCCCGTTTATGGGGAAGCTCTCACTATCAGTTTCTAGGGTAAGTGCCTTACACACCCCGGCCGTAGCC
>JAVDBV010001805.1:0-11432 GCA_032619315.1 Piper longum
CGACCTAACCGGGGCCTATAACATGCTGGTTCGGTTCACGAGGGTGAACCGGATTTGGGGTGTTACAGAAATTGTATGCCTAACTTTTCAAAGTACCGAAGAAAACAAACCCAAGAATAAAACAATCCCCCACAACCTTGTGCATTACTACCGGCGACGATCTTCCAACAGAGAAGAAAAACAATATAAAACACAAAGCTGAGATGAATAGAAACCGCTACAGTTTTTATCGACTATCATTTATCTATACATTTAAAATATGCATGCACGGAAACTGAGAATAAACATATAAAGAGGATACCAAAACAAAGAGGGCTCCTAAATAAGAAGCAGATGGTTAGGGTGGGGAAGACGCCCGTCACGATAATTTAACAACTCCCCTAAAATCTCCCATCATAACTAAAATATCCCTCAATGTATTATCCTTCCCCAACCGTGTAAAAATTTTAAAAATAATGAAATTAATTTAATTATTTTTTACGATCTTTATATAAATAATAAAAAAATTAAAAAAAACGCAATTGGTAAAATTAAAAAAAAAAATTGTTGCAAATATAAATACAAAATTGAGAAACTAAAAGGTTGAAACCAACTATGCAATAACTTGACCAAAAACAAATCACACCTCAAACATGAGAGCAAGAGTTATATGCCTTTATATGTTATTTAAATTGGGGAAACAAACATGATCTACCTTCATTTTATTTCATATGATTTCATTTTCATTTCATATAAGATTTTTTTCCCTCCCTCTATTTCATTCACCCTCCAATAAGAACTTATGATTATGAGCACCCTTAATTGAAAGGAGCTCTTTGCTTGGTGAGAGTACACTTTTAGAAGTTGTAGTTAGGCTGACGATCGCAATGGAGATGTCTCGCCGCGGCCCATTTCCAAAAAGCAATGAACTTCGGCCCAAGCATCCTTGAAGTCATAAACAGATTGCTAATGGGCCCATTAGCTAACAACGCTTGTGGGCTCACAAGAACTCAAAGTGGGCTTCATGGGCCCATCAAATAAGGATCAATTTCACCTTGCGGTCTATACATTAAATTCAAGCTTGCTCCCTTTGTAATTTTGAATGTTTGGCCATCAAATTGGCTGCCATCAATACAAATTACTTCATCTTGAAGAGTCGTGTCATATCGACGTCAGATAAACGAAGTTATAATAACTTGTTATGTTCAAAAGAATCTATAGATTAAAGCTGCTAGAGAGGAACGTGAGTTCATCTCGCTGCATGTTAACGTTGCATATGCATTTTTTCCTATTTAAAATAGAAAATTCTTGATAGGAAATAAACATTGCCTAGGTTAACTGATATTCAACACAGCTCTATAACAATTGGGTGTGTATAGAGTTGACAAGTCACCACTTGATCTTCAACATTTTGGAATATTTTGATCACATGCTGCCGGCCAACACTTTTTACTTATAAAAAACACACTAAATTGTGCCACCAACTTATATATATGCTGTCTCATTGCAGATATGTTGGCAAAAAAAGTTTGCCTTGTAGTTCTTCAAATCAAACTCAAACATTTGGATCCATACTTCATAGTTCACGCATCTTTTGGGACTTGTTCAAATGCATTCCTTGTCATCTTACTAATCACATCATTGTCTAGACCCACAAGCCACTACAATTTGGACTTTTAGCCATGGAATATGGAATGTGATGTAGGAATAATTTAATGGTAAAATGGGGATAAACAACTTCAAGGTTGATCTACATATCATATAATATATCATGAATGGGGAGGCCACCAACATCTAACTATTTTGATATTAGTTCTTTTGAAAAAAAAGTTGTGATTGCTCCCAAGTGAAGATAATGAGAGTGGATATGACCAAGTGAGCTGGGGATTAGGGTTAATACTTTAACATATGCAACAATTAAAGATAAGAAACATACAATATTTAACTCTACACGTAATGCTATCGCACTAATATCTCACAAACGAGAAGGTTCTGTGGAATTATTAGAGGTGAGGAGCAATGCATTTGGCTTAGATATGATCTAGTCGTAGAATTACGGGAAAAATTAAAGTGAGTTGTTCTTCATAAAACTAATATGAGCTACATATATAATTTGAACATTTTTAGTATATGTATTAAAAATAGATTATATAAATAGAAGGCTGATAAAATTTTATTTTATTTTTTATATCATTATGCCCCATTTTTAAATTTTTAACAAATATACTATTTAATAAAAAAATTTAAAATTAATTTTTATTACAATTATTTTCGTAATTAAGATGAAAAGGTTAAAAATATTATATTGAGTTAAAATTTTATAATTTCCCATTTTATTAATTTTTCTACTTGTCTATATAAATTTTAAGTAGTGAGATCTACAAATTATTCCAAATAAAAGATACAGCTCATATAATATATATGAGTTGTAGCTCTAAAATTAATATAAATGTGAGCGGATGAGCCAAGTTTTACTTAATTCTAAGTCGAATTTATCTTCAAGTTTGAGTCAAGCGTATTATATATGTCCAGAGCTTAGATTCCAAGCTTGGTTTTTATTTATTAGTGCTTCCTTTAGCAAAATTGACGTTGGCATTTTTATGATTTTGAAGGCACTATTAATTTGCCATAACATTACACTATTAATTATAAAATAATTATATATATATATATATATATATATATATATATATAATTTTACATTTTTAATGTTTTTAGGAATATAAATAATATCTATGCATGAAACAACTCGCAGTGTGGGTCTAGCTTTATTGATGCAGAATTTTCAATTTTCTTGTCGAATATCTCTATAAATAGGATAAAAACTCTAATTCTTTGTCATATAACTTGAATTTTATTAAAAAGAACGAAATAATAATATTAAAAAATAATTTTAATATAAAATATTAAGCTTTTACTCGAGTTCAGCACAAGTTCAACCGAATATGAGTTTGATAAGAACTTTTATGAAGGCTAAGCATCAAGTCAAAACGAGTTCAATCAAACCTATGAACATCCCCACTCATGAATATAAAATTTTTGTTACCCTTTTCTGATGGATAGATTGTTGTTGAAGGCAAAGTAAGGAATTCATGCCAAACTCGTCTTTCATAATCATACATATAATTTTTTTTTGATGAGTCATGTTCTACGTGCAAAACTATTGATCTACCTTTTGAGGTTGACGCAGGAGCTGACGAGATCAAAAACATTATTTATATGTCATTAGTACAATGAGATCTTAGATTGCAAGGCAAGATGAGTCATATAATCTCAATTAATTGAGTTCAGCTAATCCTGTTCAAGCCCAAGGTAGCACAGAGTCAGAACACAAGGGGACAAAGTCTAACTTTTTGATGAGCTGTTAAGATCGCATAAAATCAATTAGATGTTGATTATTATATGAGAAAGATCAAGTTTTTTTCAGAAAAGATGTGCATTCAAGCTCAAAAGTGATTGATACGCATAGGAAGTTGGAATTTGATGTTAGATATGGTAGATGAGCTCTTTATTTTTTTTTTTCTGGGTTGATTGGGTTAGAAAGTTATCAACCAGATCATTCAGCCCAGTCGACAAACCAATCTATAAACAATTCCAAATGAATATTATTGTCGATTGAATGCATCTAACGCAAAGTCCTAGCTTTGATAGCATTCACACCTGTTTGATCGATCTCTCTCTGGTCAATTTAAGTTACAAAAATTAAAGCAATCTCATTTTTTACCTCTCAAGATTAAAACTTTTTACTCAAATTTTTCTGGGTTCTTTTGGATTGATTTATACGTGCAGTACAATTCATACCAATGTAAGTGTAATGCAGGATAATAGAAGTATATCATCAAGTTTGATAGAAGGAAAAAAAGGTACGAGCAATCAAGCTCAACGTGCAAGATGTCCAAATATTGCTATTAATGTGATATTGGATGTATGCGAATTGTATACGGTGCAGGTTTTGTCTCACTTCGTAAGGGTTTCTCTGAATGGGGAGAAGAGTGAGTAGTGCCTTCCAGGAAAGTGAGGTTTGGTATAGCATTCATGGTATGAGTTGTCTTTGTTTGTCGATGAAAGATGAACATTATTGTATTGCGTCCATTGACATCTGACTATCTCCTTCCACAAGCAAACAAGCCGCTGGCTAGTATGTTGAGATCGCCATATTGAATACCACCCCATGCTCAACTTGCAGAGAAGTGAAAGAGGAAAGGCTAGACAAGATCAAGTTAAGTTGGCATTCTTTGTTGAGTTTCCCTCATCTATACACATTAAAAAATTTAATTATCAGTTTTTACTTTTAGTTTTTTACATGGTTGGTATTTTGTATACCTATGCGTGATTTCGTTATTTTCTATAAAAGTTTAATAAGATGAATTTTAAAATTTTACTTATATTTTTTTATATAAAGTAGAATTATATTGATATTAAATAGAACATTCTCTTCACAGTCTTTTAGCACATTTGACTCATAAAAAAAGAGTTAAGAAAAATTTTATTATCTCAAGTTGAAGTGGGGGTTATAATCCAAGATATGAGGTTGATTCAATTTTTTTTTGATGCATATGTTATTTTTTTAATTTCTCATATATTGTATTTCTCAAGAGTTGTATCGTTCAGATATTGTTATTGGTCTGATTTGTATTAAGAAAGTTTTTTCAAATTTTATTTGATATTTAATCGTAAGAGATTTTCTTATTCAAAGTTGATCGAGTAGTTTGATTTTCTTTTCTCAAATTTGGAGGAATGTTTCCATCCATTTTGATTTTGGTGTCCCCTATTTCATCTTACATTTGTTTTTCATTTCATTTTGATGGAGAATATTTTGTGGGTTGTTCCCACTAGTGCATTTATTTCCCAACAAGTGATATTAAAGCTTTGGTTCTTTTTTTTTTGTCATGGCTTTGGGTAATAACCTTTTGTGTCAAGATGAAAGATGAGAAACATGTTAAAATGGTCGCCCTTAAGGGTAAGTCTAATTAGCATTACTAGAATTGTCGTATGACATTTATTCACTAAGGATTTATATGATCCAATTCTTAGTGTTCCTAATGCGTTGAGATCTAGTTTACCATTGAGTGCTACTCCAGTTATGACTGATGAAGGGAAGGCTCCTTCGATTCCTCCTCCTCCATCTACTATTAAAGTTGAGTCGAGTGCCACAAATGAATGGATCAAGATAGACAGAAAATGCATGGCTTTGATTAGACAATTGTTAGAATAGAACGTATATAACAATATGATAGGAATAAAGACGGCCAAGGAGTTTTGGGATAAACTCTTGTATATGTATGAGAGAGACACTCATGGGAACTGAAATCTGCTGGTCATAAGGTTAATGAATCTTTGGTATAAGGATGAGACATAAATCAGTGACTACATCAATAAGATGCAAAGTATATTAATGCAATTGACTAGTTTGAATGTCTCTTAATGATGCTTGGCAAACTTATCTATTATTGAATACTTTACGAGAGTCTAGTTATTTCTTTGAATAATTCTTACAAGCATCTGACTTTTGATATGGTTTCAAGTTGTCTTTTGAATAAAGAAGTGAGAAGGAAAACACAACAAGTAATCTTTTCTAGGTCATTTCAAACTTTGGTTTCTGAATCTAGTTCTTGGGGAAGATCAAAGAGTAGAAATCCAAGCGGAAAAGATAAAAGTAGTAGAATGTCTAAATCCAGAATCAAGACCTTCAAGTGTTTTTATTGTGATAAAGTCAGCCATAAGAAGCAAAATTGTTGCAAATATAAGAAAGATCTAAGGAATGGTAAGGTGTTTGACAATAAGAATGAAGATGGTAAGGCTATCAATGTTGCAACATAAGGTATACTAATCATACTTAATGATTGAAATGACTACTTGACAATTACTGATGATACAAGTTGGATAATTGATTATGACACATCATTTCATGTTATTTCATCTAGAGATTTCTTCAACACTTATGTGACAGATCTAGGGGTGGTGAAGATGGGCAACAATGGGACTTCAAAAATTGTTGGTCATGGTGATGTGCATATTGTGACCAATTCTGGTTACAAACTTGTTTTAAAAAATGTAAGACATATTCCTGATTTAAGATTGAATTTGATGTTAACAGGTTTGCTAGATGATGAGGGCTATATTTTACAATTTTAATGTGGCTTATGAAAATTGATGAAATGATCTCTAGTGGTTGCTAAAGGGGAAAAAGTGTGGTCGTCTTTATAAGACTATATCTAGTCTGGTTCACGAGGGGAGATTAATGTTACCTTTACTAGTCTCACAGCTGATTTGTGGCATAGGAGGTTGGGACAAATAAATGAGAAGGGGTAGAATTTCTGAAGAACAAAAAATATATTTCACAACTTGATGGGACAAGACTAAGCTCTTGTGATCATTGTTTGGCTGGAAATTAACGTAAGGATTCTTTTATATCCAATGACAAGAAGAAGACACAAAATTTTGAACTTATACATTCTAATGTCTGTAGTCCAATGGAGATAAAGTCTCTTGGTGGAACCTCTTATTTTATCACTTTTATTGATGATGTTTAAAAGAAGGTATAGTATTACTATTTGAAGAATAAAAGTGATGTGTTTAATACTTTTAAGTCATTTCATTTATTTGTGGAGAGACAAATAAGGAAGACTTTGAAATGTTTGAGAAGTGATAATAGATGTGAGTATTGCTCTAATGATTTTCAGGTTTATTAAACATGGCATTGGGCATGAGAAGACTGTTTTCTATTGCCCACAATTGAATGGAGTGGTTGAGAAGATGAACAGAACAATTCAAAAATGGGTAGGTATATGCTTTCTATAGCAAAATTACATAAAGATTTTTAGGCTAAAGTTATTTGTACAGCTTGTTATTTAATTGACAGCTGTCATATATTTGCTTTAGGTAGAGATGTTCCAAAAAAAGTTTGGATTGATAGGAAGGTACAATACGCTCATTTAAGGGTGTTTAGTCGTAAAGCCTTTATACATGTGTCAAAAGAACTAAGATTTAAGATTGATGGTAGGGCATTTGAATGTATATTTCTAGGTTATGGGGATAACGAGTTTGGTTCAGACTTTAGGATCCTAAGGAGAAGAAGATTGTTTGAAGTTAGAATGTGGTGTTTCAAGAGAATCAGTTTCTAGAGGAATTTAGGAATGAAATAACTATCCAAAGTAATTCCTAAGATTATGTGGTGAAGGTTAAGACTTTATCTGTTCCTCCAACGGTTGTAGAGGATATTGCTCAAGATATTGATGAAGAAGTTAGAGATGACATTTCTATTTTCTTGCCTCATGATGATGAAGGTGGGGGGAATGATATTACTAATGATAGAGTTCTTTATAAACAGGTACATGATGATGATCAGGTTATTGATCAAGGGGATCTTGATGCTACTATAATAAAATATGGTAGAGTTGTTAAGTCATCTACGAAGTATCCAAAGTCAACTTATGTGACTCTCAAAAAAAGTGGTGAGCCTGAAGATTTCAGTGAAATTCTTAGTCATAAGGAGAAAGACAAATGAGTAAGTGTCATGCGAAAGAAACTAAAGTCATTGCATGAGAACAAGATGAATGAGCTTGTAAATCTTCCCACAGGTAGAAAGGCCTTGATGAACAAATAGGTTTATCGGTTTAAGCATGAAGAATGTAACTCACAACCAAGGTACAAGGCAAGACTTCTGGTGAAAGGTTTCGGGCAAAAGAAAGGTATTCTCACCTATATTAAAATTTTCTTCAATTCGTTGTGTGCTATATTTAGCTGCAAGTATGGATGTAGAGGTTGAATAGTTAGATGTGAAAACTCATCTCTCCATGGTTATCTTGATGTATCAAGCTATATGGAACAACCCAAGTTTTGCAGATGGTGTGTAGATTGAAGAAGAGTTTGTATGGCCTCAAGCAAGCTCCTAGACAGTGGTACAAGAAGTTTGATTCTTTTATAGAGAATTAAGGCTACAACAAAATAATTTCAGACCATTGTGTATTTATCAAGAAATTTGGGAAGAATAACTTTAGCATTCCACTTCTTTATGTTAATGATATGTTGATTCTTGGATATGATAAATCAAGAATTGCAGATTTAAAAAAAAGTTTAGGCAAATCCTTTGCTATGACGGATTTGGGTCCAGTTAGGCAAATTCTTGGCATGTCCATTGGCGGGATAGAAAAATTAAGAAGATTTGATTATTCAGAGAGAAATGCATTGAGAAGATTCTTGAGCGGTTCAACATAAATGAAGTTAAGTCGGTTGTTGTTTCACTAGGAGCTCAATTCAAATTGAAGAAGGGTGAGTTAAATGAAGCAAAAGTATATGAAATGAAGGTCCCTTATGCACTGCTATAGAGAGTCTTATGTATGTTCTGGTTTGTACTAGACTAGACATAGCGTATACTGTCGGGGCAGGAAGTAGACAATTGTCTAATCCTAGTAGAGAGCATTGACAAATAGTTAAGTGGATATTGAGATATTTGAAAGGTACTTCTAAGCTAGGTTTATGCTTTGGGGAGGGTAAGCATATATTATCATGTTATTCTGATGTAAATATGGCTAGTGATCCTAATTCTAGTAAGTGTACTTTTGGGGTTGTTGTTATTTTTGCAGGTGGTGTTGTTTCTTGGAAGTCTAAATTGCAAAAGTTTATTGCTCTATCCGCAATTGAAGTTAAATTCATTGCAGTTACAAAAGCTTGAAAAGAGATTCTATGGTTGAAAAGATTTTTGAATGAAATTCGGGTAAGTCAAGATAAGTATGAAGTACTTTGTGATAGTCAAAATGCTATACATTTGAGTAAGAACTCTAGTTTTCATTCAAAGTGTATACACATAAATGTTTGATATCATTGTGTAAGGATGTATTGAAGAAAAAATTGTTAGAGTTGAACAAAGTTCATACTAACAAGAATGTCTCAGATATATTAACCAAGATTGCGATAAAAGACAAATATTTATTTTGTTGAAGTGGAGCTGGTATGGAAAATTTTGCTACAACTTATATTTAGTTAGCCCACATATTCGTGAATGGGAGGATTTGTTAAGTTTCTCTCATTTATTTATATCGAAAAACTCAATTATCAAATTTAGCTTTTCGTTTATCACACTAATAGTTGGTATTTTGTATACTTACGTGTGATTTCATTCTTTTTTATAGAAGCTTAATGAGGTAACTTTTAAAATTTTACTCATTTTCTTATATATAAAGTAAAATTCTATTGAAGTTAATTATAATATTACTTTCATAGTTTTTTAATACATTTGGCTCATAAAAAGAAAGTTTGAAGAAATTTTTATCATCACAAGTTGAAGTGGGGGTCATAATTTAAGGGGTGAGGTTGATCCTTTTTTTTGAGGTGTATGTTATTTTTTCAATTTCTAATATATTGTATTTATCAAGAATTATATCGTTCAAATCTTATTATTGGTCTAATTTATATTAGAAGATTTTTTTCAAATTTTATTCGATATTTGATTTTAAAAGATTTTTTTAGTCAAAATTGATTGAGTAGGTTTATTTCTTTTTTAGAATTTGGAAGAAAATTTTTATTAATTTTTATTTTAGTATCTCCTATTTCATCTTATATTTATTTTTTATTTTTTATTAGGGGAAAATATTTTCTTATTTATTTTCACCGATGCATCTGTTTCCCAACATTGTTCTCGTACCAAAGATGGCCTAAGTCCCACCGGCCACCCTTGCGCCATACCATTCCATTTTCACAAATCTCATCTCAATCCCCAAGCCCATATTCTACACTGGTTGCATCACCATCCACACCCTTCCTTGGTGAAAACCCATGTCCGTAGAGGACAATCTAAACCTAGCCCGGTCAAAAAGGGGAAGCATGTTCTGGTGTTACTTGATGTTATAGCAATTTGGCGGCGAGTACCCTTCACCATGTGCAAACTCCGAGCACGAGGGCAGGAAATCCGATTCCCCACCATTCACTTTTCATTAAAGTAAACAGAGTAGAAACAATAGTTTTATGCCCATGAGTGAACTTTTAGCTGCTCGATTATAACTCTAGCTTCCTTCCTCAATAGTCTCCTCTGTTTTGTGGCAAGCAAGGAGGAGTTGGCTTTGACATCCAACCATGAAAATCCAGTGTGACTTCTGCCATAAGGCCGAGGCCTCCATCTTCTGCGGCGCCGACGAGGCCGCGCTTTGCGTCGCCTGTGACCACCGTGTCCACCAGGCCAACAAGCTCGCCGAGAAGCACCCCCGCTTCTCCCTCCTCCAACCTTCTTCTGTTAGAGAAGCCCCGCGATGTGATGTATGCCAGGTATTCATAATTCTATTTAATTAACCTTGGTCGGTTCGGATACCTTGTAAAAATGACCGGTAAAATACTTAAAATCATTTCTATGAACCTTTACTATCAATATTTGTCTAAGAAGTATGATTGAGATCGTTTCAATGATTGAACTTTGCGAGCAGGAGAGGCGGGCATTTTTGTTTTGTCAGGAGGACAGAGCAATTTTGTGTAGGGAGTGTGACATTCCAATCCACACGGCCAACCAGCACACGGGCAAGCACAATAGGTTCCTACTGACCGGCGTCAAGCTCTCCGGCACCGCCTGCGAATGCCCACTTGAGGCGACGGCAATGGAGACCAGAAAGGCCGTGGAATTGGCGCCGGAGACTGATTTTTCGACGGAACTGGCCGGCTCCGGTGACGGTGGGGGCACGAGCAGCATCTCCGATTATTTGATGAAGACACTTCCGGGATGGCATGTGGAGGAGTTGCTAGACTCTTATTACGAGCCTCGGAGCATGTGTAAGGTTTGCAAATAAGGATAAATTTATTATGTTTTACTTAGAATTGACGTCGGAAATAAGAATCATATTTTTTTTGCAGTGAATTCATACAATTTCTTGTTCCTATACATATTCATTGTATTTTCTTTTATGGATAGATGGATGATCCATATGACCTGGCCGGGAAACTTGTACTGACGGCAGACACTCCGACGAGAATCCGGCGAGTTACCGATCAGTATGGATGTGAAGATCAAGAAGCAGATTGTGTGACAGTCCGGCAATATTGGGTGTACGATTTATGGGCAGTTCCGTTTATGAGTTCGCTGGGTAAGAGGTGTACTGATTGGGAAGCCTAACCCCTTTTGGAAAGCTCTTCTTTAGTTTACTTCATTTTTTTTTTTGTTCTTCTTTCTCAAATTGTGTAAATACCGGTTCGGAATTTTTTTCTTTAAATTCCAGATCAAACACCTTGCGTTGGTTTTTTTTTGGGGGGCATTGATCGAGGAAGAAGAACAAGACTGAATCAATGAAGCTTTTTGCTTTTACGTGCCTCTCATTATCCACAGACATCTTAGATTAGGGCCCAGCATTGGTTATTTGTATAATAATTTCTAAAAAAAATGTGTATGCGTATGTTTTTTTTTAATCGAATAAAGTGGGTATTAGGCCTTGCAACAAGATTTTCAATGAAATAAGATATATATATATATATAT
>JAVDBV010001806.1:0-13220 GCA_032619315.1 Piper longum
TAATCTGAGAAGGACCTGCTTACTTGGGTCAGCCTGACACAAGACTAACATAAACTAATGGGAATAGCTCAGTGGCCATATAGAAGTGCACGTAGAAATTTTGCTTCGTCAGGCTACCTCTGATATATTGTGCTTTATTAGCAGCATTATATACATTCATATTCATGAAAATGCAGATATGATGAACAACAATGTAAAGGTGAAATTAAAGATGGAAAAAGAATAGGGCAGGGGGGAAGAGGGTTTTGGTCGGATTGAGAAATCAAGATTGAGCCACATAATTCACAACAAGAAGATTAATCTAGCAGCACACATGTTTCATGTTATCTGGTGGGGTTCACTTGTAATATGTGGATGGAGGACGTCAATGCAGTAGGTCAGGTGATGGATGATGGAAATTTTGGATCCGAGGCCCAAACACATTTGTTATCTTTAATTTCTTTCATCATCATTCTGGGAATATCCAGCTAAATGCCCACCATCAATGCTTGGTCCCAACTCAAAATCAAGGTGGCCCCGGCCCCTCAAATGAGATTATGATCCAACATCCTTCCATGGCTACCAGGTGTTTGGATGAAAATCTGATCTTCTGGGAGATTGGAATTGGATCTTCCTCGTCGACTTCATCAAGAACACAAATATTTATATACATGCGCGCGCTGGCGCACTCAGACACCTTGATGTCATTTAAGATATCATTTCGTAGGAGCAGGGAAGATGCAGTGGAGTCGTATTTGGCTTAATTAATTAGGAAATAAGCATTGAAAATTTTGATACCCATTGCTAAAAACAAGGCTAATCAATTAAACAAGAAACTGACCCAAAATAAGATGAGATTAACAAATGTTTTTGGGGGTCGTCGTGCAAAACATTGTCATTGGGGGAAGGCATGTTCTAGTTATAATGGAGGGTGGGTAAGGTAAGCTGGAGATTCTCTTCTTTATAAATTTTCTTTTCCCAGCTCCTTTTGTTGGTGGGCTCCAATTGCCTTCAAGTTATCACATTCAGTGAACTGGGTTGGACCGAGAGCTTGAACCTGATAATAAAAACAATGTTAAAGAGAAGAAAAATTGAAAGGTGAGGCAGAAGAAGAATCTTGGGAGGGGGCAGAGAGAGAAAGGGAGAGCTAGCTACCTCAGCATGCACAAAGCTTATCTTGCCCAGCCTTCTAGTCTTGTCATTTGGTTGTATAATAATGGTTTGGCCCTAAATTGTGTGATTATTCAAGCCTTTATTCATGGTGATATGGATGGTTTAGGAAGCTTGTTGCCATCCTCGGCAGCTAAGCAATGGGTAAAGTCTCTCATCCACTTGGGTGAGCTGCCCCACTGTGCTAGATAAACCCTTAAAAGTTGATCCTCATCTCAATAATTCATATGCAGCCATCTGTAGTATTATTCCCTCACTTTACACAATCACAATTAAGCAAAGCTCATAGCAGTTTCTTATACTCACATTATCACCAAGATAAAAAAAAGGTGTGTATAAGATGCCAAGCTAATAAGAACAAGTTCATGGTTATCAAGTTTAGCCTATAACTATATATTGGTAATAATAAAATCAAGATTCATTTGTCAGTGAGGTTGAAAAATCATGTTGGCCTCTAGTCAATGGACTTGGAAATTGGAATTGATGAACGAACTCTTTATCTCATGTCTTATAAATGGGCCTCCCATTTTTTTGACATAAAATAATCAAAGAATAAATGGGCCTTCAAGTTACGAACAAATCTTCGGCCCATTACCCGAGGCCCACCCTCGTGCTTCCGGTCTTCCTCGCTCAACGAACCTCTGCGCTCACTCACCCGGCGTTTCGAATTCGCCGGCGGCGGCGTTCCGTTTTGTCCGGAGTATCGCCGCCGGCGTGGGCGGCGACCGATTCGGGTCTTGTTGGTGGTTGGCGGGAGTGGGGAGAGGATGGCCGAGAGCTTTCTGGGTTCGACGGGTGCGAAGCAGTTGGGGTTGATGCTACGGGCGGTCGCCTTCTTTCACAGCTCCGAGTATGTACTCGCGGTTGCGATTCATGGAAGCCGGAATGTCCACCTTAGCTGTATGCTCTGATTCTTCCTATCTGCTTAAAAAGAAGGTTTTTTTTTATACGATTATTATTTTTTATTTTAATTGGAAGTTTTTTCTTCCCCGATTATTTAGTACAATTTTCAGATGATTCAACGAGAAAATTTGTAGAAATTATAATTGCTGAGTATTTTTATGATTTCCCGAACTGTGATTTTCTTTGATTGATTAGAATGTGAGATAATCTGTTGATAATTAAACAATATCCATGCTGCACTTTAGTTTATATATTTAGAAAGGCGGTTGCAATCGAGGCCTTTAAACGTACATTAGTTGCTTGATTATAATGTGTGGGTGTAGAAAATGTGCATCGTCATTCTTGCATTTACATCGTGGAAATATGTATCGATACTAAAATCATGGCACTGAATATTTAGAACTGTCGGGTAAGCGTAGTTTATGTGGTCTTCTGAAAATTTGTGTGAATTGAAATCTGCATTACTTGTAGGCTTGCATGCATGACAGCATTTTCGTAAAAAATGTATATGCTTTCTGAGTGAATCCCGAGTGTGCCCTGTGGTCTGAAAACAGTTAAGGTTTTTAGTTTTACGACCAAGGTGGAGATATATCTATAATATGCTCATGTTTAGTTGTTTTCTTAACCTTATGTGGCATTTTTTAAGGTTTGTCATTTTAGAGCAATGTTTCTCTAAAACAGTTTGGAAAGGAGCAGAATCAATATTAGTTCTATTTTATTTTGTAAGTTTACATCTTGAACTTACGTTGCATGTTCACAGCTCTACTCATCAGCAAACCGTACATTTTTGCAATGATTTGTTCCTTGCTGGAGTACGCCCTAGAGATTTGGCTAGTCCCGGGACTTAAGGAGCAATGGTGGATAGGCAACTTCGGCCTCATAGTGGTGATTATTGGAGAGCTAATACGCAAAATAGCTATTTTAACTGCTGGCCGTGCTTTCACTCATCTGATACGAATTTATTTTGAACCCCATAACGAGCTAGTCACATATGGAGTCTATAGGTCAGTCAATGTTTTTTGAACTTATTTGTGATTTTCTTGTCTCAATTTCTCTTGAGAAGCCTCATTCAGTTGATTGGAAACATTTTGCTGGACTTAATTATCTAGGAGAATTCAGGGCATGCCCAACTCTCTAGCTTAATGTCCTTACTTAAAAGTTTCCATTATCTGTATTGCTTAGCTTTTATCTTAACGACAATCTGAACTTGATGCAACACAAGATGCAAATGGGCGAATGGGTGCTAGAACTGTTCTCAGGACTACAGCATGTAGTATAAATTTTTTAGTTTGGAATTTGGATGAGCCTAAATCATGAGGAATCGGCAAGGGGATAGAAATTAACTCGTGGGGAGTTCCAATATTGGCTTCCTGTTAAGTGCCACATTTCTAGCCTCTTCATCAACAGTATAGTTTGCCTTTCAAAGTTCAAACTTATTTAACAGTTGGTGAATGGGTTTCACAAGTCAGCTTGGGCTTTTGCTAAGGATGTTGAATTTCAAATGTAAGGCTAATAAATGAACCTTTAGCTTTTAGATTGATATGAAATTATGATACAATCAAATATTAATTATGCATGTCAACTTTGTGACTCTGCAATGACTGTGGCCATTGTGATGCATAGCTCTCATACATTGTATATGACCCATCTTTTCTGTACAGCTTCATCCGCCATCCAGGCTATTGTGGTTTTTTCTTATGGGCAACAGGCACACAGATTATGCTCTGCAATCCTATCTGTACAGTAGCATTTACATTGGCTACTTGGAAGTTCTTTGCCCGGCGAATACCGTATCCTTTTGCTAGAGTATAGTAAATTAATATTTAGTGGACCTGGATTTTTTTGTTAGTTTGAATGTAGACCTCATTGTAGTCCATAATTGGTTGCACTGTGTGATCCATCGTCAATCTGTGTATACTTAATATTGAGCCGAGTTTATCCAGTTCATTATTCATTTGAATTCTCCAATTCTTAAAAGAGGATTTTTTTATACAATACCCACTTTGATCAATTAAGCTTTGTGCGTGTTGGTTTACTTAATAGTTGGAAAAAAAGATATGAAGAGTTCTTTTTGAGACAATATTTTGGAGAACTATATGCTGAGTATGCCCGCAGAGTTCCTTCTGGCATTCCTTTCGTGAAGTGACCTGACATTATGAATCGTAAGAAGCTGCTGCAATCTTGGTGCTCAAATTTTGATTATCTTTGCAATATAGTTCTGGCTTTAACTATTGCTATCCGTGATCTACAAATTCATAGGTTTACTATTTATTCCTGGAAGCCGTACCTAAATTGAGAAACTATGCACGAAGCTTCAGATAATGGATGAGATTAGCAGAAATGATGCAAGAAACTACAGCGGGTAGATGTTGCATACCACTATATCACTGATACTAGACAGTTTTCTGCTAGTTACCTAGCAAAGTTTTGAACTAATCATCTTCTGCATTTCTTACAACCGTATGATGAAGGAGATTAGCAGGATGCTGCGAGTAGCTTGTTTGGGGCTCAAATTTCAAATACAGAGGTCTCAATAGAAAAAAAGAGATGTGGAACTTACTATATTTTGTTATAATGGTTGCTACTCAGCATAAATTATTTTGTCCATAAAATGCGTCTGCTTCTGTAACTCTGTTAAGTTCTTATTTTAGACGTTATTGTCCGTCTATATTCTTTGAGATTGTCTTGCCCAAGAACTTACCTTTTTTATTTTACTTTGCGATTTAGTTGTTGATACTTGAATACCATACGCAAACATCTTTTCGGCCGACTAAAGTTAAATTTGGCACCTGTTACTTCAGAATATGTATTTTTTCTGGAGAAACAGAACATGATAGTTAGTATGGTATCATATCCATGGTTGGGTAAATTGGCTGATTCCGCTTGGAATTGGAATTGGCCGATTTAAATTAGATTTGAGGCGATCCGATTTAAAAAATCACGTGATTTGGTTAGGTTCGAGTCGGTCTGAGAATTGATTGATTTCAGAATTGGCCGATTCTAGAATCGGTTAGCCCCACCAGGGCGGCAGGGTGGGGCGGCAACGGCGATCGGGGGAGAGTATATGGGCGGCGGCCGGAGGATGGAATAGGAGGAGAACGGAGGATAGAATATAAGTGATACGAGTTAAAAAATATAATTAATTATAAATAATTTAAAAAAAATTAAAAAATATGAAATTTTTTTATAAAATATGTTACTCACAGTAATATCAAAATGACATCATCTAATTTTTATATATTTATGTTATTATCGATTTGTACCGATTTAGAGTGATTCAACTATACTGATTTTTATCTGATTTAGACCAATTCTGAATCTGACTCACTGAAAATCAAATCCGGTTTTTGCAACCATGATCATACCATGTGCCGGATTAGTTCATCTGAGAATTTTTGTTTTGTAAGGAGCCTTATTCTCGTGTCTTTAACCTCAATCCCCTAACGGCCGCCTATAAATATGCAGTATTTGATGTTAACAGCTTATAAAAACTTAATGATATTGAAGAGAGATTTCTAATTAACAGAGCAAATATAGGGATTAACATTAATCGTTTCTAATCGATGTATTGCCTATCAAATAAAAAGGTTCTTGAAGAGTAGTAAGGACTTGAATTCTATCAATGTATGCGAGTAATGAAGCGTCTTTTAAGTATCGAAAGCTCTCCTCGTCTGACGTGGCCTTCTCTGCCTCTCAAGCTTGGATTGCATGGTAGCCATTCATGTCTCAACTTGATATCTCTTTCCCGCAGTAGCTTCGAGTGAACAGAGGAAACCCATTACCTGGAATCCAAAGATTGCCTGTGAGAGGTGAGAAGATGGGTGTTGTTTGCAACCAGACCCAGACCGTGGCGGCCATTGACAGGACCTCAAAAGCCCTTTCCCTTTCCCTTTCCCCCGAGTTCATTTCAACTAGCTGTTCGCCCACTTTCAAGGTAGTTTAATTTGGTGAAGATTGTTGTTTAAGTTCGAGTTCATTGCCTTGTGCTGTTATCTTTCTTCTAATTTTTTTTTTAAATTTTTTGTTGCCAGAGATATTCAGCTTTTAGATTGATTTCTTCCAAACATGGCAATTTCAGCAGAGGCCAGTTTGATCCCAGGTGCTTGATTACGGTCTGCAGGTGGAGCTCTTCGAAAACGAAATGCCGAGCAAGTATCTAATAGATCATACTCTCTGTTTTATTTTCGGGTACTTAATAGGCAGCAAAAGGAAGCACAACTTCTATAGGAGGTTAACTGGTAGACAATAAACTTTCTGAACGTTATGTGGAAGAGAATGCTTGCACTGGTCTAGCTAGTGTATACTTTTAGTTTATAACATCAACGCAAAGCACAAAGATTATTACTTATAATGTTAATAATGGCTGCAGCTAGGAGCCATGGTAATTCTCTTTAAATATGGGTAGGTCACCATAACTTAAAAATGCTTGGTCGCAGGGGTTGGAGCAACGAGACCATGTTGTGTCCTACCTTTGACGGAGGAAAATGTTGAGATGATCTTGGATGAAGTCCGACCAAGCTTGATGGCTGATGGTGGGAATGTGGTTCTGCATGAGATAGATGGCCTTGTGGTTGTTTTGAAGCTGCAAGGAGCATGTGGGTCTTGCCCAAGTTCGACTATGACATTGAAGATGGGAATAGAAACTCGATTAAGAGATAAAATTCCAGAAATCCTTGCAGTCGAGCAGATACCTGATACTGAGACGGGACTAGAGCTCAACGAAGATAATGTCGAAAAGGTAGGAAAGACATCACACTCTTTCAGAATGCTAGTGTAATTCAACTCTCTAATGATATGACTGTTTTGGTGCTCAACTTGCAGATTCTGCAAGAGATAAGACCTTATTTAGCTGGCACGGGGGGTGGAGTTCTTGAGTTAGTCCACATAGAAGGGTATGTTGTGAAGGTCCGGCTTAGTGGACCAGCAGCTGGGGTGATGACAGTTCGGGTAGCTCTAACTCAGAAATTGAGGGACAAAATTCCTGTCATTGCTGCCGTGCAACTTATAGAGTAGCAATCTTAATCGGCGTTGATTGCTGTGAAATTTCATAAGTCAAACATTTCAACAGTTGTTTGTAACTAGACAGGGCAGATTCATGGTAGCTGTGGGCCATTATCTTTTAAATCTACCAAGAACAGCAATCAATATCTGTTCGTCATGTTCAGTGGGTGCTAAACTATACTGAAACATATTGGAAGGATCATATGGTTTGTCGTAGTCTCATTTCCGTTCTTCGTCTTCCCCAAACTGCTGCCAAATGGGTGAGTGGATGCCAAGATATAGAATCCCTCCAACTAGTCACTTCTTTGGCTCTGGGAAAGTTATTGATAATCTCCAGCCTTTTTTGGGGGGTGGGGGTGGGGTGGATGGAATAATCTCAAGCTATTTGTACTAATTATAAAAGAAAGGTAGTCTTACCTCTTAGCTTCTTATAATTACAAAAAAAAATCTCTGTAGTTATCAATTTCATTACCAGCAAACATAATTAGCCTTTGCTAAGCCGGGATTCGTCTAATCCATTATATGTATAAAATGCATATATGTAACTGGGCTTACTTGCGTAGTTTAATGTGATGTTTATTAGACGTGCAAGCGAGCCAAACTAAATTAAGTTGGATTATTTTTGAATTTGATATAATTTTTGGCAAGTCTGTTTGAACTTGTTTGAGAACTTGACTAGCATTTAATTTATTATAGTTCGAGCAGCTCATTAAAAGTTTATGGTATTTGGCTTAGTTTGTATTTGGCTCATTTTGCTTTAGAGTCGAGCCGACCAAATATTCTTTAACTAAATACTATCAAATTTTTTTTTAATAATATATAAATTTAATGTCACTTCAATTGTATTGACGAATTGAGTCAAACTGTGCATCTTTTTTTTTCAAGACTATTTGAATTTTGAAATAAGTCAAACAAAACACTTCTTAGTTCAAACTCTATTCGTTGTTTAACAAGTTATTTATTTCGAGCAAAGTATTTTTTCGAGCACTAAGCGTAAAAATGCTTGCAACCCACCTAGCTTATTTACACCCTTAATATTTATGCATAAAATAGGTCCAAAAGCCCATTTGACTCGAGCCCGTTTAAACTCAACCGTCTACATCGAGGCCCACTCCATGAAAAGCCCAAGGACGAGCACTTTCAAGCCCACTTCACATATGTCCAAGGAAATGGATGGATTTTACTTTGGAGCAAAAAAAAAAAAAAACAACAAAAAAAAAACGATGGATGGAAATAGACAAAGTCAAGATTCCGGGAAATATAGAGGGAGAAAATTCCAAAAAAAAAAAAGATTTTGCGAAGGGAATGTTTAGAATAAATTTCTAGCTTTTGTCTCTCTCTCTATATAAGTAAACTTGACTTCCCATGACAATAAAAAAGAGAGTCGAATTGTGGGTCAATTTTAATTTAGATCTCTCATTTGCTACTTGTGTTGCTACCATCTTTAATGTCAAGTCTCTAGTGCCTACTAATTCCATATTTAAAGAGGAGAGCAGATCGAGAGAAAGAGCTCAAGTTTTCAACATTTGTTTTGTTCAGGCATTGAAAACTAAATAATTGATGATTAACCCTAGCCAAGGGTTCCACCACGTAGTGATTTTTTATTATAATTTTTTTTAAAATAAATTATCATATTAGCATTGATACTTACCTAATCCCGATTAGGACGATTAATTTGGGGCGCCTCAAGCCCTCGAAGGGCACATAAAACAAAATTATTATTGGAGGTGGATGAGAACATTGGGGATATGGAACAAATTTACTCACCTGTTGAAAAGTGTAATAATAAAAAGTTAAATATGTAAGAAGTTATTATTATTATTATTGGAGTTGAAACATGATCACTGGTCCAGGCTAATTGAAAAAAAAATGCATGAATGATGAGCCCTTAGTATCGTGAGTTTTCATAGACACGTATATTGAATGTATCTATTATATTTATCAAATAACAAGGTTTTTTACGCCAAGTGGTTAGTATAATTTATTGCAATGTGTTCTCGAAAATGTGTTCTCGAAAAATAGGAAAGTCTTATATACTATGGGAAAATGAGGAAAACTAAAATTAGGAAAATTAGGTATTCTAATAAAAATACAAGCCTAATATTACAGGAGAAAAAGAAAACTAGGAAAACTAAAACTAGAAAAATTTGGTGTTCTAATAAAATATTAAAGCTTAATATTATAGGAAAACTAAGAAATTTAAACCTAAAAAAATTAGGTCTTCTAATAAATTATGAGAGCCTAATATTATAGAAAAAATTTAAAAAATAAAACTAGGAAAATTAAAAATTATTTTAATAAAGACTTGTTTATCTTTAAATAGGTTTGTCTAACAAGAGGGTATTTCCTGGCAAGTAGATATTATGCCAAATGTATACTTTAATATATCGCAAGTGTTCTCATAAAATAAGAAAATTAATAAAATTAGGCATTATAATAAAATAGGAAAATATAATATTATAGGAAAACTAGGAAAACTAAAAGTAAGAAAATTAGGTGTTCTAAAAAATATAAAAGCCTAATATTATAGAAAAAATTAAAAAAAACTAAAACTGGAAAAATTAGGAGAATTAAAAATTAAGGATTAAGAATAATTTTAATTTGGAGTTGTTTCTTTTAAATAGGAACGCATAAATGAAGCAGTGATAAATAATCTTTATTGATTTTACACATGTAATAAATTTTTCTTTTTTAAATTTCATTTCATAATTGTTTGCTAAGAAAGTAATATTAGAATATAATTTCAAAATTAGTAGGTATTATTTGATCACTTGAATATAAACATGCATAATTATTTGATATTATTGGAGTTAGGAGGAAAATTTTATTTGGTAAAGTAGAGACAAATATATGATCAATTGATTAAGAAAAATAAAATCAAATAAATATAATTATACCAAGTGGATAATTTAATAGATTGTCGTGGGTTAATAGGAAAATATAGAAAATTAGGATTCAACATATTGTCATGTGTTTTCATGTAATAAGAAAGCCTATATATTATTGTAATCATTAACAATATTATGATTATCATATCGGATTTGTAACCAGTAAAGGGTACATTTATTTCGACCAATTAAATGGGGTTCAACCATATTCTAAAAATATAAGTAAAATATGTTATTAAATATTTAAAAAAAATACTTTTCATGAATATTTTATTAAATACTGGTTAAAATAATTTTATTTATTCTCATATAATAGTTAGAAAATGTTAATATATTATCATGTTTTCATATAAAAAGAAAGCTTGTATACATTATCATAAAGTTCAAAACAGTAAGATTAATTGTAGTTTTAATTAAGACTAATTATAAGAAATAGAACCTATAATTACTCTCGACATGATTTCCAAGTATTTCATGACTTTGTAAACATAATTGCAATAATGTATCTACAACCAATTAATATAAAAATTATGCCAATTAAGTAGTTTAATATATATATATATATATTCTCATATAATAACAAAAACATGTATATTATAGGAAAATTAAGATTTAATATTTTTTATACGTTCACATATATAATATAAAATTCTATAGGACATAAGAAAATTGGGGAAATAACACAACATAGCATAAGAAAACTAGGAAAATAAGACACGCTCACGAATATGTACTATTGACACTTTTAAACACTTCACAATTTTGAAGGTATCTCAAGGTCACATCTATATGCTTACAATATTACCTTTAAGATTGAATTTTTAGTATTCTTGTATGTTTTTCTATATATTTTGATATGGAGAATTTATAATAGGACGTTCCCTTGATGTTGGTTTGATAATACAAAGTTTAGAATTGGTCAAGTGCAGTTTTGGATTTTAATTTTCTTGATTAATGATGTAGACTTATTTAAACAATGGGTTTGAAAGAAATATTGTAAAATAGAAGTAAAATAATAAATCTGGAAAGCTTCATCAAGTTTCATGAACTCTTTAAAACCCCCCATAAAAAGAAGATGGATAAAGTGATCAATTTTTTATTTTGATGTTGTATCCTAGATCAACCGAGGTTGCGAGATTGTGAAAGTGGAACCTTTCAATTAAAATTGGTAAATAAAGGATTAAATTGACAAAAAAGTCCCAACTATGATTAGTTCTAAAAAAACTCTGATTAGAGGTTAAAATATCTGGATTAAAATAAAACATACATTTTAATACAAATTATAACTAAAATAATTTAATTTTATAAACCACCTCAAATAAATATTAGCTTGTGCAACACGCAGGTGTCAACCTAGTAGATGATAAAACAATATCCTTGTTTTCCCAAATCATTGATCAAATGTCCTTAATTTACAAGGAACGTAGCTGCACATTATGTTTCACATTAGTTCATATTAATATGTTTCTTTGGTGATCAAATATCCTTAATTTACAAGGATGCATCATGTAACACCCCAATTCTGGTTCTACTAAGAACCAAAGCACAACTCTTACGATTGAGTTGGTCTATGTTTAAATCAATTAATTTGTAAGACGTGATTGAGAAAGCGGATTAAAACAACCTTCTTGGCATCTTGAAAATGTAAAATATTACTAAATATACGTGAAAATGTATCAATTATTAATAAAAGTATGAAAGAAAACAACGACATGCAGAATAAGTGTCCATAGCAACTATTTATCTTCCACCAAACCTACCTAAAACAAGAACATAAGACTTACATATATAATAGTAAAAAGGTTAACAACAGGTGTCACTAGTCAAACTTAGTAGAAACTAGAAAGTAGAATCTGATATTCAACGAGGAAGGTAACTATGCATATATTCACCATGTGACTCTCAAAGGGAATGTACTAAGGAATCATTAAGCTGCAGAATGGATAACATCTTGAACTGAATTAGTGCTATGTTACTCTCGACAAATGCCTCTCTCTACAATAACTGATCCCACTCTCGAAAATAGTACATAACCTAAGTTTTCTTCATACCTCTATATAACTCCTGACTTAGAGCATAAAAGTCGACTACTCTCAAACAATCATCTTCGGTATCCTTTGATAGCACAAGTTTTAACATGCACTGTATAGAAGGGTACTCGTCTACTCCACACCTCTCTAGGTGTGAGGAAGTTTAAGACGTATAGACATCATGATAATCTAACGCCCGCTGCACCCTTCCTAGGGCTTCTAAATGAACGAGCGAGTCGAGCTCAACACGTGCTCGAACTCGGCTCGAATAAAAAACTGTATATAGGGATGAGAAGGGAATCATATGAATAGGCCCGAAGACAACATGTGGTGATGCTAAGTTCGAAAATAACATAAAGGATTTCATCCTCGAAGGTTATTAGTAACGGAAATAAAATACGTCTAAGTGACCCATGTTAAATGAGGTTCAAGAAAATAGTCACTTAACATGTCTCACGATCTGGAAAATCAAATCCATGTAAACTAGAGGCGTAAATCTGATAAGAGTTCTAACAAACCTATGATCTGAGCTTCAAGTGCATTGCCACATCTACGGTAAGCTCGGACTCTAAAACGTATATCAAAACCAACTGTTAAGTAGAAGACTAACAGCTCTATATTATGCATAATCGTAGTGTGTTTTCACATCATCAATAACATCACTATAAAGGGACACTGCTAAATAGATCCAAAACTATACACCTACATGCAAAATGAGACATATATAAACAATAAACAAATAAATAATAAGTTAAATAACTAAAAGAATCGTACAAAAAATAATAGTGAACAAGTAACATTAAGAAAATAATAAATAATAAGTATCAGTAATAATACAAATAACACTAACTGAATATATGACTAAAAGCGAATAAATATCAACACATATCTGAGTAAATAATAAATAAATAAATGAATAAATAAATAATAATTTGATAAATAAATAAATTAATTAATATTTAATATCAATTAATCATGAATAATACTAGTATAGCTATTAAATACATAAATATATAATTAAAAACAAACAAATAATAACATAACATGCGAACAAACAAATAGATAAATAAATAAATAAATAAAATTTGATAAACATGAATAAGATTAATATTAATGAGTAGACATATCATCAATAATAATAAATAATCATATAAATATACATTATGCACGAAAAATATATAAATATAAATAAATAAATAAATAATAATGAATAAATAAATAAATAAATAATAAAGAAAAAGCTCATAAC
>JAVDBV010001807.1:0-11866 GCA_032619315.1 Piper longum
CGGTTGGAGCTCGGCTCGAATTCGGCTCGAACTTGGCTCGAACCAAGCCCAAACACCATAAATTTTGGTTAGGCTTGGCTCAGCTCATTTACATTAAAGCTCGGCTCATTTATATTAAAGTTCGTCTCGGCTCGTTTTATAACGAGCCAAACTCAAGCACACCCCTGCTCGGTTCGGCTTGGCTCGTTTACACCCCTAGTTGGACCCCACTTAACATGGGTCATCTAAACATGATTCTTTGGAGATTAATCACCTTCGAGGATTAAATCCCTCGTGTTTTTTTTAACTTGGTTCAGCCTCACGTTGCCTTCGGGCTTACTTAATTATCCCCTTCCCTGTCCTATATATTGCTTTTATCGAGCTTTTAGTGAGCAAAAAGTTGGTGGACTTGAGTATGCAGGTCATAGAGTTTACGTTTGAGCTTTCTCATACTCAAAGATGCACAGAGTAGATGGATATTATCATGTACAGTGCACATCTATACTTGTTATGTCAAAGGCTACTAAAGGCGATTGCCTGAGAGCATTCAATCTTCATGCTGAACTAGGAGTTATTTGGAAGTTTGGAGAGGGCTTACAATATGTGTTTTCTCTCGATGAGACATTCAGATTCTAATTTCAATACTTGTTTTAATATACTTATTCCCATATTTTATTTATTTATGTTTTTATTTTTACTGCATGTTGAGTGTTCTCATGTCATATCATTGCACGTAGCTTCTTATTAGGTTATTGCATGCATCCATTCATCATTTTTCTGTTGAGTGTTGGCTATGGATTTGGTAGTGTCTTCCTTTCTCGAGACACCAAGAAGGTTGTTTCAGTCTATTTCTCGTTCGAGTTTTTCTGATAAGTCGATTTGGACGTGACTCGACGTGATCGTAGCAGCTCTAATCCAGTTCACAGGTGAGCTAGATTTAGGGTATTATACTAAAGTTTGTATGACATATCCCAATGAGTAGCTTTCCAAATTATAATATCACAATTTGGTCCGCCCTTCGGGTCGAATTTGGGTGTTATATCGGCTCTAAATTAACCACACCCGAAAAAAAAGGGAGAACGAATAATTGGTGTTTCGTATACCTACGTGAGATTTCGTCTTTTTCTTTCTATAGAAGTTTAATAAAGTGACTTCTTGAATTCTACTTATATTCTCCTATATAAAAGAAAATTTCATTAAATATGACATCCACTTTAGAGTTTTTGAGCACATTTGACTCATAGAGAAAGAGTTTTGGAGAATTTTTCATCATTTTAAGTTGAAGTTGGGGTCGTAATCCAAGGTGTGAGGTTGATCCATTTTTCTTTTAAAGTGTATGTTATTTTCTCAGTTTTCCATTTATTGTATTTTTTAAGAGTTGTATCTTTCAGATCTCGTTGTTGTTCTGAATTGTATTAGAAGATTTCTCAAATTGTATTCGATATTTCATTGTAAGAGATTTTCTTAATGGAGTTGAATGAGTAGGCTGGTTTTTTTAATTTTTTTATTGAATAAAAGTGGTGTGTTTAATACATTCAAATCTTTTCACGTTTTTGAAGAAAGAGAAACAGGGAAGACGTTGCAATGTTTGAGAAGTAATAATGGAGGTGAGTTTTGTTCTAATGAGTTCAAGTTTATTGTGATGAACATAGCATTCGGCATGAGAAACCCCACAATTTAATGAAGTGACTGAGAGGATGAACAAAATAATTCAACAAAGTGTTAGGCGTATGATTTTTAGAACAAAATAACCAAAATTTTTTGGGCTGAAGCTATTTGTTCTCCTTGTTTTTTAATTAATAGATTTCCTACACTTACTTTAGGGGGAGATATTCTGGAAATAGTTTGGACTGGGGTAAGAAGGTAAAACACACTTATTTAAGGATGTTTTGTTATAAAGCTTTTGTACACGTGCCTAAGGAACTAATATCTAAGCTTGATGCTAGGACATTTGAATACATATTTTTGAGTTAGGAAGATGAAAAGTTTAGTTTCAGATGTTGGGATCCTAAGGAAAAGAAGATTGTTCAAAGCTAGGATGTGGTGTTTTGAGAGTATTGGTTTCTAGAGGATTTGGAATAAAACTACTACCCAAAGTGATTCCCAGGATAATGTTATGAAGGTTAAGACTTCATCGGCTCATCCAACGGTTGTAAAATATGTTGTTTAAGATGTTACTGAATAGATTAATGTAGAAGTCAGAAATAATATTCTTATTTTCTTGCCTAATGATGGTGAAGGTGATGAGAATGATATAACTAATAATATAGTTCTTGATGTTGTTGATGAATTGGTACATGATGGTGATCAGGTTGTTAATTAAGGGGAGGCTAATGCGATTAAAATAAAATTTTGTAGAATTGTTAAACCATCCACGAAGTATCCAAAGTCTACTTATGTGACTCTCACAGAAAGTGGTAAACTTGAAAATTTTAGTGAAACTCTTATTCACAAGGAGAAAGACAAATGAGTAAGTGTCATGCAAGAGGAACTAAAGTAATTGTATGAGAATAAGACTTATGAGCTTGTGAATCTTCCTAAGGGGAGAAAGGCCATAAAGAACAAGAGAGTTTATCGACTTAAGTATGAAAAAAGGTAACTCACAACCATGGTCAAGTCAAGACTTGTGATGAAAGGTTTCGGGCAGAGGAAAGGTATTGTCTTTGATGAAATTTTCTCACCTGTTGTAAAAATGTCTTCAATTCGTTGTATGATAGGTTTGACTGCAATTATGGATTTGGAGGTTGAACATTTAGATGTGAAGACTGCATTTCTCCATGGTGATCTTGATGAAACAATCTATATGGAACAACCTAAGGGTTTTGTGAATAAGGAAAAGAAACAGATGGTGTGTAGATTAAAGAAGAACTTATATGGCCTCAAGTAAGCTCCCAAACAGTAGTACAAGAAGTTTGATTCGTTTATGGAAAGTAAAGGCTACAACAAAATTATTTCAAACAATTGTGTATTGATCTAGAAATTTAGGGAGAATGACTTCATCATTTTACTTCTTTATGTTGATGATATGTTGATTTTTGGATAATGACTTTAAAAGTGTGTTGCTCTATTCATAACTGAAGCTAAATTCATTACAATTATAGAAGCTTGCAAAAAGGTTCTATAGTTGACAAGATTTTTCAATGAAATTGGAGTAAGTCAAGATAAGAATGAGATATTTATGATAGTCAAAGTGATATACATTTATATAAGAATTCTAGTTTTCTTTTAAAGGGTACACATATAGATGTTCCATATCATTGGGTAAGAAATGTGTGGAAGAAAAAATTGTTAGAGTTGAACAAGGTTCACAGTGATAAGAATGTCTCAAATATGTTGACTAAGATTGTGACGAAGGACAAAAATTTATTTTGTCGAAGTCAATATGATATGAAAAATTTTGCTACCAATTATGTCTAGTTAGGTGATAGATTCGTGAAGGGGAGGATTTGTTGTGTTTCACTCACCCATTTGCATTGAAAAATTCAATTGTTAATTTTTGATTTTTTGTTTATTGCACTAATGATTAGTGTTTCGTATACATATATGTGATTTTGTTTTTTTCTATAAAAGTTTAATAAAGTAACTTCTTGAATTTTATTCATATTTTTCTATATAAAAGAGAATTCTGTTAATATAAAATAAGACATTCTTTTGAGAATTTTTTAGTATATTTGGCTTATAAAGAGAGAGTTTTGAAAAAGTATTTCACATCTTAAGTTGAACTTGAAGTCATAATCTAATGTGCGAGGTTGATTAATTTTTTTTTAAAGTGTATGTTATTTTCTCAATTTATCATATATTGTATTTTTCAAGAGTTGTATTGCTCAAATTTTGTTATTAATCTGAATTGTATTGGAAAATTTTTCTTAAATTGAATTCGATACTTGATTGTAAGAGATTTTTTTAATCGAGTAGGTTAGTTTTTTTTTTCTAATTTGGAGGAAAATTTTTATCCATTTTTATATTATTGCATCTTATATTTACTTTCATTTAATCTTAGGGAGAAATATTTTCCGAGATAATTCCTAAGGCTGGTTAGCATAAACAGTGTACAAATTAGACCAATAATGTCGGCATGGAAGCATTATGAAGATGACACAATCGCACTTTTTGATTGACTATGGATTAATCTGCTAAGAGTAAGAGAACGTCCGGAGCATTTACTGTGATTCATTCATCTTTGCTTTCTTCATAGTGGGGTTTCCGGTGGCAAGATTGGGAGATCCTCGGATAGTCTGGTCACCAAATAGAAATAATCCCATCAATGAGAACTGCACCCTTGAGCTAAATCCGGAAGGTTGCCTCACTCTGAGAGATGATAATGGTATTCTTGTATGGTCAAGTGATCACTCTGATTCTAATGTTCCAGTTGCTGCCATTAGTATGTTGGATACTGGAAATCGAGTACTCCTTGACAAGGACAATGAGACTATTTGGCAATCTTTTGATCATCCCTCAGATGATCTTCTTCCTGGAATGCAGCTGGGTTGCAGGCCAAAGATTTGTAGCTGGAGAATGAACAACAGGCATATACTACAAGTCGTTCCCCGAGAATGGTTTAGCTGCTTTTGTCAATTCAAGCAATCCACAGACGTATTATACTTTTAACAATGGAATCTATGATGCTGCTAGATATGTCAATGGCCGCCTTGAACAGTTTTGGCTGGTGAAAATGATACAAAATTTCAGGTAGGATTGCCTCCAGCACGATCAATTCAGTTCATGAAGCTCGAATTGGACGGCCACTTCAGATTACATGAATATACCAGCAGCAATGGTTGGACAAAATTGATTGATTTCTTTTATGGATGAATGGATTTTGATGATTGTAGCTATCCAATAGTGAGTGGAAGCTATGGTGTTTGCTCAAACAACGGACAGTGCAGCTGCCCTGCAACAAATGTTTCTGATGTTGAATATTTCAATCTCAACAATCCTCGACAGCCCAATCTCGGTTGCTCTGAGATAATTCCATTGTCTTGTGAAACTTCCCAATGTCATCGTCTTCTCTACCTAGATGACATATCTTACTTCAATTATGTTGGTAAGGAAGCAGCAGCTTTGAAAGGAGTAGCTGTTGAAGACTGCATGCAAGCTTGCTTGCAGATTGTTCCTGTAAAGCAGCTCTGTTCACCTCATATGACTCCAATATAAATCTAACGTATGGGTATTGCTTCTTGCCATCAGAAGCGTAGTCACTGACAAATAGTCACAGCGGCCTTCTAACATATTGGTCATCTGCGTATATTAAGGTCCAAATCTCCCCCATCTAATGCTTCAACGCTTATTGCAGCTCCTAATAGTTATGATCATAAACCTCAGATTACAAGACCAATTATTAGATACATACTCGTAAGTTCGATTGGCGCATTTCTCATCTTTGTTCACTGTGTGATCCTTGTGATGATGATAAGATCTTCGTCTAAGAAAAGGGAGGATTACTTGGGTGATTATCTACCAGAGATGCCAATCAAATTCACCTACGACGAACTCAAATCCATGACAGCCAATTTTCATAAAATTCTCGGTAATGGAGGATTTGGCTCCGTCTATTAAGGGACCCTGCAAGACAATACCAAAGTAGCAGTTAAAAGATTTGGAGAACATTGGGCAAGGGGTGAAAGAATTCCTATCAGAAGTGCCGTTGGAGGAATTCACCATGTCAATCTTGTAAGGTAGTAGGGTTCTGTGCACAAAAATCCAACCGCCTTTTGGTGTATGAGTACATGGGCAAAGGATCCTTGGACGAATGGATTTTTGCCCACCATGGCAACCAACCACTTGGTCATCAAACAAGGAAAAAGATCACCTAGACGTAGCAAGGGGGCCGGCCTATCCCACGAGGGATGCAGGAAGAAGATAGCACATCTAGACATCAAGCCTCAAAACATTCTCTTGGATGGACATTTCAATGTCAAGGTTTCTGACTTTGGGCTATCAAAATTGATAGACAGGGATCAGAGCCAAGTATTCACTGCGATGGGAGGAACTCGCGGGTATCTAGCCCCTCAATGGTTGGGTTCAAAGATCACAGAGAAGGTTGATGTTTTCAGCTTTGGGATTGTGGTGCTAAAAGTTTTTTATGGAAGAAAGGTATTCGACTATACTCAACCCGAGGAAGATGTACATTTGCTCAACTTGTTAAAGAGAACAGCTTCAGAAGGTAAGCTGTATGAAATGCTTGACAATAGGTGTGAAGAAATGCAGCTCCTGTACAGGGAGGAAGCTCTGTAAATGATAAGGATTGTTGTGTGGTGCTTACAAAGTGATTGTAATAGGAGGCCTTCAATGTCTATGGTTGTTAATGTCTTGGAAGGGCTGTTAATGAAGTGGAAAGCAATGTTGAATCCACATTTTTTCACTGCACCAGACTCACTAGCTGGTACTACAACAATTTCCAGTTTTGTTGAGCACAGTACTTCAATTCCACCAGATGCATCAGTGCTCTGGGGGTCAAGATAAGTTGTTTTTCTTCATCTCTAGGTCAGAATGCAAAGTTTTAACATTCAACTGCTATCAAAAATTCTTTCTGAGACATGAGCTGGGTTCTTTGTAGAAACATCATCTTATGAACTCGATTTTTGCAACAAAACAATTCCAACTTTCTGGCTCAAGAATTTCTTTCATGTAAGACATTGACTATGAATTACATCTTTTTAACTTTATTGTTGTTGCATCTGCTTCAACTAACTTCCTTTCATTCCATCTACAATTTAATATATCTAAACTTGAATCAAGCCAATACAGCACGTATCTCTTTAATACTCAATTAGAAACTCCATAATTACATTGAAGACAACATTTATGTATTTTTATATACAATTATTTTGTAGATATTAATAAATGAACTCAGGTCATAATAATGATCTTGATAATATAATAATTTTGCATGCGAATAAACTATTTTATATACATAACAGATACGAAGTTGAACTAATTAATTCTTCAAAACCAGTTTCAGCTTAATTTGTATAAAAAACACAGATACATAAAATTTAAGCTCGCACTATTATAAATCAGTTTGATTTTGATATATTAAAAACAAATAATTCTTCCTCAGCAAATACCCAAAAGAAAACATATGGTAAAGGTCACAAATTACAAAACTGCAATGTTTGACATGAATTACAAAATTATTTTACATTAATGACTCTTAAGAACAAACTTTAAATTGACCGGTAAAAAAGTAAAAAAATAAATAAATACATCGATATTCTTGTTGAAGAGGGCCCTACAAGCCATTCGAAGTCTAAAATATCCATCAAGAAACTACGTTCCATCTCCCTTTTTTATATTCCAATAATACCTTCAGTAATGTCACAAACACCGGCGACGCCAATTCATGGCTGCTCCTCGCTCGCCCGCTTCTCCACCCCCTTACGAAATGGCATCGACGACGACAGCCGACAGAGCCGGGCAAGAAGCCCATCCCTCCGCAGCCTTCTAAGGCACAACGCCTCGGTCACCCTCCTCAGCCGCTCCCCCATCTCCTCGTCGGTGCAGAATCCGTACTTGTCCGGGGAGCTGAGGAAGGCAGCGCGGAGAACCGGCGGCGACCATAGCCCGCTCTGCTCGTAGTCGAACCCTAGCTCCGATATGTCTGAGAACTTGATAAGTAGCCGATCAGAGACGGTCTTGGGTACGAACTGGACCCTCAAATTGCCCATGAATATAGAAGATCATACATTAATATGTGGTTGTGATCTTGAATTGGAAAGAGACTTATAGTAGTAGGAGGGGAGGGGGCCGAGTAATTGGGAAAGAAGAGAATGATTTGAGGGGAGCAGAGAAGAATGGGTGGATAATGGATGGTCCGCAATGATGGAGGGCGACGTGAGAAGCACGATGATTGATCACCAAACAAACGGGGATTGTATAACGAGTTCCACACTAGTGTAATAACCTCACCCAAGTAAAATCACCAACCTGATCCGTATAAATTGATAGACTAATTATTTTTTAAAAAATGGTTAATTAAACTCGAAGATCAAAGTATATTTATAATAATATATTTTTTTTTACCTTTGTAAGAATTCGTCCTAACCGGCCGGCCGGGAGTTACTAAAAACTATAAATGAGGTAAAAATAATATTTAAGAACATGAACAGTAACATGACAAATAATTTTATAAATTTATTAATAATAAAAATAAATCATTTTATAATGGCATCCATCAATACATAGAAAAAATTAACTACGTGAGTCCAAAGTCCACAGTTTTCGACTATTTTCCATAATCACATTTATAACACAAGAAAATAAAATGAAGTCCAATTTATTATAAATCCATCAAACCTAGGTTGTTAACACTTTCACTAATTATGAGCTTATGCCGAGCTCTTATTATGCAAGGAGGGCTGGCCACCTCATCCAACTACTATCCCATACATGCGCACACAGCTTGTAGTTATCGATAATTGTCATTGATTCACTCTCTCGATATCACAAGTATATAATGAGTCGTCTTGCACCACTGCGCCATGTCACCCCTTTTGACATGGGGGTAGGTATTTTATTTTTCAAGTAAATATTAAAAATGTGGCCCCGTGTCGGACTGAGTCAATTCTTCAAGGGCTCAGGCCAACTAGGATTGCCAAAAGGAAAAATACAATATTTCAAATAATTATATTGACCTAGATAGTTCGCAAGTGGACTTGCAACAGAAACCGACGATCCTAATTTGATCGAGAATATAAAATTATACATAAGTATAATTTTATTCAAGTAGAAATGCATGCAACTAAATGACTTAAAAATATATCGTTATTAAAACTTGACAACATAAAGCATACATCATTCAACAATATTAAACATTAAATTCTCAACCTTTACAACAAGTCTAGCTAGGTAATTAATTATTTATGTGGCGTAAACATTTAAGTCATACTTTACATATTTTAAATTACTCAGTATTTAATTACTATTATTAGTATATTTTTCTTTAAGACAATAATTACTTAACCAACGATCTCGATGATTTAACTTACAATTTTAATCTTTAATTACTATAATTATTAATAGCAATTTAGTGAGTACTATATACTTAAATTCATTAAATAAAAGCTTGGGTATACCTATAATAATTTATTAATTTTTTATTTATTCTGAATATTTAATTGCAATTAATTAAGTCATTCTATTAACTTATTTAAAATGATTTGTATTATCTTAATTCAATGATAATACTAATTTAAATTATTTTAAATTGTTCGACTCAATAAAGACTCATACTTTAATTATTTTTCCTAAACTATTTAGGTTGAACGTGTGTGATAAGCACAATATTATAATTTAATAGCCCATTTTTCTACCTTACTAACTCGTTATTAAGTAATTAATTTTATCTACCTAGTATTAATTTAATATAGTAAAGGTGAAATCTTTATTTCATTAATTTCTTATAACTATTTGATTTAAATTAATAACTTATAGTACACCAATTAATTATCAATAGTTTATCATTACTATAATTTTATTACTCACGATGATTTCTTACAATAATTAATTATCTTAGCAACCATAACTCATAATCATTAGAATAGTATTATTAACACGAGTTATGTAATAATGCTTATCATTTGGTTTTTTAGTTACTTAGGCATATATAAACTTTTCCATTTCTAATTCCATGTCAAGCCTCTAGATTTTTATTTTTTTTAAGAATTTATTTCGAGTTGTTATTATTCTTAACTCGAGTCGGTGCCGAGTCAAATTTTATTTATGAGTTTGCCACTGGAGTGATTTTTTTGCTTCCCGGTTGTCTCTTCTCTAGACCATATCCGGCCACCCGACCTCCATGATGTCGCTGCCACCGCCACCGCCACCGCCTCCGACCGTCGTCGATCGATGCTGCTCAGCCCCGCCATGTCGTCGCAGTGCCGCCCCGACCATCCCCTGCGGCCTTCCAACCGCCGCGATGTCGGAATCGTTCTGCCTAGAGACACGCTCGCGTCTTCGATTCTACCGCTAGCGAGCATCTCCGCCCTGATTGGGTGGTCGCCTTGACATCCTCGGCCCTCTAGCAACCCTCCTTGACCAGATCGGAGCCAATCCCCGCCTAGGACGGCCAAATTTCTTTTGCATCACCATTTCCTCTATTTCTGTGATTTCGATTTGCTTCATCGGGTCGGCCTCCATACAAGCGAGCTCGGCTATAGCCGGTTGACGAAGGGAATAGGGTCATCCTCCCTCATCGGAATGTTCGCCGCCATGATTTCAAGCAAGGAGGTTATCGACAATGGGTTGTGCCGGCGACAGATGTAATTTAGTTTGGTTTTTATTTTTTATTTAAAACTAAGTTCCCGTGATCATAACTTATTATCAATTAAGATTAACGTAATTTTAATAGTAATTCATAACATTAAAATTAACTATTATTTAAACAAATTATGATATCCACCAACAACAATAAAATAAATGAACAGGCTAAACATGAACTCGACATGATGCAAATGGAAGGAAGAAATAGAAAGGAAGATAGGGAGGATACCAGAACAATGAGGAATAAGGCTCCGGTAAGGAAGAGGAGAAGCAGACGGCAAGGGTGGGGAGGATGCCCATCACGATGATTTAACCGAATAAGGACGCTATCCAACTCCCCTAAAATCTCTCGTCGTAAAAAAAAAAAAATTCTCTAACATTTTATCCCTCGCAGACCGAATCAAAGATTTTTAAACAACGTAATTTTTTTTTACGATTTTTACAATCTCCTAACTTAGAAATTTTTTGTCCCCGAAATATTATAACGGGTAATAAGATAATCATGATTAATTATTTCTTTGGTATCGGTAGGGGTAGACCAATTCATTAACTAATAATATAGTTATAGTTAGACTTGTGAGTGACATCGAACCTCGATATGCTAAAATTTATTATTTATTTATATCATATTCATCCAATCGTGCTACCACAATTATAAGAATAATATGTCACAAATAGACTAGGGTATTTCCTTGTAATTTCTTGTTCAGTCTCTAAGGTAACTTTCTCTGACTCTTGATTTTTTCACAATACTTTTACCAATAGGATTTCTTTGTTTCTGGCTATCTTTATTTCTCTTGCCAAGATGTAAATCGAAGTCTTTATTTCTCTTGTTCCTAAATTTTTTTTTACAATCTTTACAACCCTAATAAGTATTAAATAGACAACTAATGATTTGACAGATCTTACATTCTTAATGAAAATTTACCTTAAAGATTCTTTTTATAACTTACCAGCCTAGTCTGTCGTGCATGCCCTTCATCTAACATAGTCTTGCAACAAGTCTTATACTAACTTAGTTTAAATAATAGCCAGTCACTTTTTAAAAAATATTTAACCATAATTAAAGATCATAAATATATCCCTATTAATATATTAATTCTTACATATTATGGTATTAGACGTGGATATGAAACAGCATCACGCGACCACTCTGAATTAATTTTCAATTAGTTTGATTCCAAAAATTAGAACTAAACCAAGTTGAATTTTTTACCCACACCAAGCCAAAACGATCAATATGATTCGGTCGGTTCGGTTTAGTATGGACAAAAAATCAATTTTGATAAAAAAATTAAAATTTTTAATAAGATCTAGCATGCGTCATCTTCATTGTAAAAAAAAATTTAGCATGCTTCATCTTCCTCTTCCAAAAAAAAAAAAAAATCTCACAAGGCTTCATCTTCAACTTTAGAGAAACCAAAAAATAAATAAACAAATCTAAGAGTGCTTCATCATCTTCAGACAAATCAAAAAGTAAAAAAGTAACAGATTTAACACAACTGCATCATCATTTTTAGAGTAAACATTATAGATCTAGAAGGTGGAGGTAAGGGGTGAAGTCAACGGCAATAGGAGTTGGGCATGCTGAGGTAGGAGGGCATGGAGGTTGAGGTCCGGAGGAGGG
>JAVDBV010001809.1:0-14053 GCA_032619315.1 Piper longum
GAGGCGGCGAAGGAGCCGACAAGGCCGGCGATGTAGAGGGAAGAGGTGAAGAGCGTGAGGATGCGACTATTGAACGTGCAATAGTGGCTGTCAGAGGCGACCTGGGATTGCATGTTGTGGTACACGCCAGGGAAGAACCTCTGCAGGAAAGGGTCCATGGACGACACCCCGCCGGAGATGCCGATATCGTAGCCGAAGAGGAGGCCGCTGCATGCGGCCATGCCGCCGGCGACGAGGACGGCCCACGTGAGCTTCTGTTCACCGTACTCGAGCGGGTTGTCCCCGCCTAAACGCGCAATGAAACCACCGCCCCCCATGACGACTAATTAATTAATGAACTTCTCTAAAATAAATATGATTGAAGATGAAGAGGCAAGCACACGTTTATATAGAAGTTGAAGTGTCTCGAGTTCTACAAGAACTAGGAAGAATTTATAAAGAAAACTTTTTGGAAACGCCTTCTGCACACGCCATTGGAGACTTCCCTAGGCCTGACCGTTGATGACTTGGACATCAACGGTCACGCCTTAGGGTGTCTAGAGCTGGCGTCTCCTTATAAAACACTCTATCATCACAAATAACATAATAATATTTATAAATTCTATTTAGAAATATCTGGCATGATTTTATAAATTTAAGAAACTATTACTTTACCAAAGTCTATTGCACAAAGTTAAACAAAGCATTATTATATTTCGACTTATAATTGGATTTTCTATTTGTGTATGGTTTATAACTATATTACTAAAAATATATATTCATAATGATTTCTAAAAAATATCAATAATACTATCACAAATAAATTAATCTTAATTTATTTTTATTACATAGCTTAAAAGTATTATAACATACTAATACTATAGGATTATCAAAAGAAAATGTCATAATAAAAGAATTTTATTAATATAAAAAAATATACTCCTTCATATTAATTTAATAAAATTATTTTTTTATTAATTTTGTATTTAAATATTATTTGAATATTATTATAAAATTTAAAAAAATAAAATATAATAAATTTACTTATTAATATAAGAAATTTACTATTAAATAGTAAAAAGATATTATATTTACGATATAGTTATAGTATTAAGATGTTATATTTACGATCTAATGAAAACTAATTATAAATTTACAAGTTATTAGTACCTTTTCTTATAAAACTTAAAGTATATCTTAAATTTACGTTTATTAGATAAGTTATTATTAAATAAATAAATAGATAAGTTTGAATTTCTCTATTTTTTTAAAAGGGATGGTTCGGGGAAATTTGAGAAAAGTTACACCACAAAATTTTTTACGGGTCTATTAATTTAAATATTTTTAATATTGAAAATTAACATTACTGAAAAATTATTTTTACATAATATAAAAAATCACTCCCAAAAAATGTTACAAGCATTATTTTTAAATAAAAATAATAAATATCTATTTATTTAACTTTAATAAATATATCTATTTTTATAATACAATAGTTAAATAAATAATAAAATTAATTATATAAATTAAAAAATAGGTATTAATAAGTGAAATTTTTAATTTAAATAAAATTTTCATTATTGAATATAATTTATCAATATTTAAGATTGTTGAGTGAGATAAAACTATAAAATAATTTTTACCAACAATAAATAATAATAAATACTCAAATAAATGAAAAATTAATTAAATATGTATTTTAAATAATACTCTGTAATTCAAATTATAATTTATTATTTAAGTAGAATTATTTTCATTGTTGTAATTAAAAACTTTTGTTAATAAAATTTATGTAAGATAGTTGTTATAAATAATATTGTCATAAATAAATTAATATTTTATATGTGAAGAATAAATTTGAATTTAATAATATTTTTTTGTATTAATCAATTGCATTATTAAAAAATTGAATATTTTATAAATTTTTTTCATTTATAAAATTATAATTGTGTATTTATAAAATTATTTAGGTTAATATTAATTATTATTTAATGGTTTTAATATATATTTTTAATAACTACTATATCTATAAATTTTAATATCTGCTTTTCTTTACCACCGACTTAGAAAGGGAGAAGTTAAATTTGTTATGGTTGTAAAAGAAAAAGGACGTAGTTTACATAAGAGCGGAAGAAGATGGATATTATTTTATCTATTGGTAAATAATAAAATATTAATAATTATTGCTCTGATGTATAAATAGATTAATGTGTTCGAGGAAGGTGGTAAGCAGCAATTAATATAGAAGTTAGGGGTGTTTGGAGTTCTAAAAGGAAGAAAGAAAGGAGGCAAGTGGTAAAAACTTAGAAGGGGAAGTTTCCGATTCCTTGATAATGTTGGGAGATTGACGTTAATGGCTTAGCTTCCTTTATTTATTTAATCTTTACTAGATATGGTCAAGCTTTCACATGAGTATTTTCATATTTATATTTCCAGATATATCGGTCCTACCATTAGTTTACCAAATAGTTAAGATGTACATACTACTATGCAGATCCTACATTTTTATGAAGAATATGTTTTTATACTCTTTGAGACACACTATATATGTATAGTACATGTATAGGTGTTCTCACTTTCATTCCATTAAAGAGCCTCTTTAGTAATAGTTAGTGGTCATATACATAGTCACGAAAGCACTAGCACACATTAGAGTTATGACAATAATTCTTGTTCGATGATTGAATAGAGTGAGATACTTAATTTGAGACTGAGTTGGCTAGGACCCATGGAGCAGTCGACTTCCTCTAATAGGGATACCTGAATGTTTGACCTAGACTAGCAACCATAAACCATACAACCCATTAGTATATATCCTTATTTGGTACTAGACTCCACCATATACTAGCAGGACTTGCAAGACTATTATAGCCATAGGACATGGAGCAAAGTTCCCTAAGGTCACGAGGATCAGAGAGACATAAGTAAATGTTAAGCTACATACCTCACATCGATATAGTTTTTTCTGATGTAATTCAAATTAGTATCTTTTAGTACTTTAGAGTGCCTGCTTCACCACCAAATAGACCCTTAAGGGTGAACCTGTGTATTTCCTACTAAGGTCATTGAATTTCAGTCCCTATAGTTTGCAGTGACCCTAGGAGCTAGTCTAACAAGATGATTCGAGTATGTATGGTCAGTCTAGTCTGATTATTCGAATATGTATGGTCAGTCTAGTTTGATGATTCTAGCATGCGTGACACGTTTCACTAAATGATTTGATCAAGTATAGTCTATCTAACCAAATTATTAAGGAGTTAATGAGCATTGTCAATATTTAAAATTCCAACATCATGTTAGTCTATTTGGGTTGTAGCTTTCGAGGAAGAACTACCAATTTAGTAACGAGATGACATCTTCAGTTGAGTCTTCTAATCGTAGTTTATGTGAGAAATTCTAAAAATGGAATTTTTACAAGGAAGATAGGTTATAAAACTCCAGTATTACAAATTTTGATGTAAGTAAATAAATAATCTAAAATAAATAAGCTCATCAAAGTGATATTTTGAAAATTAAAGGTTCCACGATGAATCAAATATATCGAAACTTGAACTTCCCCCCAAAACAAAACTGAAACACCTAGGAGTATCAATAGCCTCTCTAAGAAACATCAGCCTTACTTGCAACGTCCCAACCATATCAGGATTATATTGAAGAATGCAAACTAGTGGCGCATTTTAAAGAAACAAAATAGCATAAAGGGCTATTATACAAGCAAACCTTTGAAGAGCACATACCCGCAACAATGGAGAGGAATAGGAGTACAGTATCAAACATCAAAACTAAAAATGTCTGATGAAAAGCTTGGAGGCAAAAAACAGTATAAATGCCTTAAAAATTAAACACCCAATAATAAACTTCATTACCTTCACACATTAAGTGAAGTTACATAAAAACCGCTTCTACAAATTTAAGCCTAATGATTACTCAGACACAGACAACAGTGACATTGATGATGAAACAAGTGCTTTTTTCACGCGAATGTAAGCATTTTTGTTGGAAGATATAAAGATATCCAACAACACAAAGTAGGCATAATAATAACTAATTAACAACGCAATCAAGTGCCATTCGATTTTGAATCTCAACCAATGACAAAACCAAAACATCCAAACTAATTCTAATCGACCTCTTGGAGAGAGAGCGCGGCGGCGACCTCCTCCGCGGTGAACTTGCCCTTGCCCTTGTCAGTGGCTAAAAAAAAGAGTTTTAGGCTATAATTTTTTTAATATATAATTAGTGGTAAAAAATTATTTTAAAAATTAAAATTAAAAGTAAATATTGGCTAAAGTAAAGAGTTTTAGGCAAGTGACAAAAGAAAGAGTTTTTGACAAGTAAGGAGGAAGAAGAAGATAATAATGATGATTTTTTAACGAATAAGAGATGAAAGTAAAGAGTTTTAAGTTAAATGCAAAGTAGAGAGTTGAAGAAATGAGAAATTAATTAGAGAGTTATAGAGGTAAAAAGATTAGTCATGTATTTAAAAAAGAAGTGACGAAAATAAAAAAATATATCGTGAAATAATATATAATAGATAGATATTAAAGTGTATTATAAGTTTATTTTTTGTGTAATGGAATAATATATAATTTTTTATCGGATAAAAACGGATGTTTTTTATATTGACTAATGGCGAGAGAATCATAATTAATTATCGGAATGGAGAATTTTTTAATAATGACCAGAGCGCCTTTAATTTTTTTTTAAAATTCTTTTTTTAAAGATCACCGATTATAGGGCAGCTAGACCAAGCTCTTCTGGGCTAGCAAATAAGATTTAGTAATTTTTTTATTTTTAAGTTTAAATTTTCTTTGGGCATTTAAGATAATTCACAATTTTTCCTAATTTTGATAATTATGCTTGATTTTACCAGTTACTAGTAATATGAACAATGTATTCCCTTTTTTTGACAAAAAGCTCAATAATATATGATTAAAGAAAAGAAAATATGAGTTCCATTTTTTAAAAAATTCTAAAAAATTTGAGTGAGCTAGATGAGGGAATAATTTGGTTAAAACGCACTTGAATCAAGTATATGATTGTAAAAAATTTAGTCTTTTAATATATACTTATGACAAGTAAATGATTGTATGTAGCTATTGCTCTGGTTTCAAAGGCGGAAAAGAAAGTTTCAATATGATTTGAAGATTAGGGTTTTTGTGATTCAACCATAATAAGCATTAGTAGCCAATATGGTGTTATAACCTGTTAAACTGGGTTTTGTTTGGTTCGAACATAGCTTACTTGTGTCCAGTTCAAGTTGAAAAAATATAAAGGGCCTGAGCTAATTTAATGTCAAATACAATAATAATTATCTATAATTAGGCAAGATGTCACCCTGTGTACATGACCAATATTACAGATAGAATTTAATTTAACAATAACTCTCATTGAATAATAAAATAAACTAGAATAATTTAACATCATATAGATAAATTTTAATTTTAAAGATAGAGTTTAATTAAATAAGGAGATTGAAGAACAATAATTAAATTTATTTTTTGTTACTTTTTTAAATTTTAATCAGTTGAAACTTTTACCTATCATCATAACGATTTTTAGCTCCCATTTTATTGATAAGAATGTATATACTTTTGTTACATTATATAAAGCCTCAATATCCATAATATTGGACATAGAAATTAAATGATAAACTAAAATATATTTTATTTAATAAGTTTCGTGATAATTTTAGTTTTATGAAGAAAATTTATTGTATCTTCAAATATAACTAAACAAGATGTAACACTATACACAATTTATATAAAAAAAATAAACTTTAATTTTAAAGATAAAATCATATTAAATAACGAGATAGGCTATATAATAATTTAATATTTTAAATATAAATTCTGATCAACTCTACCTTAAAAAAGGATCCTAATTAAATGAGAAAATATATTATAACAATTTAATTTATTATTATTAATTTTATTATATTGTGATTCATTAAATTTCCTACAACATTGAGTTCCCTTTACATTCACGCGTAAGAAAAGATTTGTTCACAATATTAAACCTTAAATCTAATCAAGTAAATGCAAACCCATCCTCACATAATTTAAGTTTGAATAATTAAATTTTATTGTCCCTCGAGCACAATCAAACTCCAAACAGCACATTTAAACTGCCCTCGTGTGATTTCTCGTAAAATCATTTCATCAATATAGTAACAGATCATAGATAAAATTTAATTTCACAAACTCAGCTAAGTTAAACAATCTTGACAACGAAGGTTGACAAAATAAAATTGATTTAAACTTACAATGTCCAAATAAATATGTCAATAATCCACAAGCCAAGGAAAATTTTGGAATAATTGCACTACATACACAAGTGACATGATGATTCTTCCAAAATATAAAGATCAACACCACCAAAAATAATCCCCAATTGCCATTCTACCATGAGTTGGTCAAAATGTCGTCACGGCAAAATAAAACTCGCACTGCATTCTCCATGGAGGATGGAAAAGATGAGCAAAACATGTAGAACAGTTCTTACATAGAGCTATAATTACTAGTCAAAATCAGCAGGGTAATTGCAGGTACAAACCAGCTCCCAATTTCCCAAACAAAATTGAGTCATGTTTCAAGATCTCCAGAACTCAGAATTGTGGACAGCCATGAGATACCAAGGCAGGGCAAGGCCGCTCCTTGATTTGAAAAACACGCACTTTTTTCTGCATTGCAAAACTAATTAGTGTTCATATAAGGATAAGTGGAAACTGCAAATTTAGTTGGTTTCACACGGAAAATTTGAGTAGTGAAACTTGTACAGAGTATCACGAGTGCTAGGAAAAAGATCCACTACATCAGAACTTGTTTGGGATCAAGGTGAAATAATATTGCAACAGCTTCTATGTTCATGAAGATTTGTTTTGGTGCTAGTGGCCAACAAAAACTTAAACCAACCTTACAAATAGAGATGACCTTTTCAGCTTTCTTTGCTTGCTTATCATCGTAGAAGAACCAATTATCTTCAGGTGCTGTCATGTCTACAACTTTGGCTTCTACCCAATAAAAAACAAAGAAAAACCACCAACTTTAAAGAAACATGAAGAGTTGTTTCCATGCATACTCAGAGTTAATCAATCACATTGAGATAATAAGGTGAAAAAACATACCTTGAACTAACATATGTGGTCCATTAGCAGAACAATTACTAAGATTCCAAAAATACCGACCCTTACCGTCTGTATATAAAGGTCTTGTTCTAACAGCATCAGAATACTGCTTACCTGCCATTCATTACAAATTCAGCACAAGGCAATATCTCAAGACTCAATATCACAATGCAAACTAGATCATAGGCCAAGCAAACCACCTAATCATCATACTCAAGGTCATAATTATGTTAGAAGTACATCTTATTTGGTAAGAACAAGTTGGACCACAGACTAGATCATGAGCTTAATTTATTCTTGGATGGTATTTCACCTGTTACAAGAAGCATTTCAAATACAACTCTGAAAAGCCAACGTCCAATTCTATGCAAATACAGGACTAAGAACATGGATAAGAATCTAGAGAGTTAAAATGACAATTGAGGGCATCCGAATGAAAATTTGCTATAAAACGTGCAAACAAAGATTTTCGTGTGAGAATTTGCAATATGCCAAATAACTCTCTACCAAAAATCTCAGATGCCATAGACGTGATGAAGCAAGAAAATTTATCACTCATTAAAGAAAATAAAAATTACAAGTGTATTTAGTTGAACTCCACAATGCTTGTGCATTGGCAATCTCAAGTCCAGTCAGAGGGTGGTTGGCATCAAGAAGGTCATCCAGTCATTCAAAAATTGTCATTTGTAATCACATTTGATCCTAGTTTAAGTAGGGTGTATGTCCTTAATACCCTTTTGGTATCTGGTGGAAGAAGAAGAATAGGGTAAATTTCGCTGATTTGGGAAAGGTGTAAAAAGAATGAAAATTAAAAAAACAAAAGCAGGTATAACAGATTTAAAAAAAAAAAAACTAGATTTCATAAGCAAAACAAGTTCGTCACGAGTTGTAACATATACTTACAACTCATAAGTGGTTGTTATGAACTGACCACAATCATTGAACTTATTACCGTACAATAAAGCCAATGTATACCTCCATCAATATTATATTTTTATGTAAAAAAATGAATCTTTTTCATTTAATTCAAAGGCTGGTATAGATGGAAGTATGCGAAGAGTATTACTTGCATTTACTCCACGTAGTGCCTCCTGTTTCTCTGAACGAGCTTTATCCATTTCATTTTTAATCTTCAAAATATTACCCTCCACGCTTCTAGAACGAGGAGTGCTATTTGGTTGGGCAACCACATTGAGTTTTTTCAATAAACTCTTCTCCTTTAACCAAAAATAAAATAAAATAAGAAGAAGAAGAAAACTAGACATTAGTAATTACAAGATAAACGAGAACTGTTGTAGAAAAAAAATCCAACCTTTTCCTTTGCTGCCAAAAGTTTTTCTTTGGCTTCTTTATGTCTTTTAGAAAACTTTTCGTTCTCATCATCAATCCAAGTCCTCAATTCCCTGATATCATACAAGGAATTTGTCTTTAAAGAAAAGGCGCATAGAATTACAATATAAAAATCACATAAAGGAAAAGGAATGGAGGTTTCTACACAATCAGAAAAGTTATTTGGTGGGCCACAATACATATCCAGAAACAAACAGAGAAATATGCTAAAAGCATGCAATAAACTAATGTCTTCTATTTTTTTTATTTTTCAAAAAAAACTAATATGCATTTCATGCATTTTCATGAAAAATAGAACATTGGGTCAAGAATCAGAAAGTCATAACATACTCTGTGTCAAGAATCTCATCGCACAGAAAAAGCAATATCCTAAGCTTTTCAGAGGAACTTAGTTTTTCATATCCATTGGAACCTTTAAAAAATTCAGAAGGTAAATCCTTCCGTGCAAATTGAGATTCAGAAAAACACTTCTGCAAAGCCTTCAGCCACAATTGTCCACTGCAAACAGATACAACATAAAGGTGTCAATGATGCATAAAATGGAAGTATTAATGTTAAAAAATTATCATGAGATACATACTCTCCTCCAGTTTGCTGTTTTAAAATAGACAACAATTTGACATGAAACTGAATGCTGGAGGAATGACGGCCAAGCCGGCCTCGGCCACATATTAAATCTCTAAGGATGGACACTGCCTGCCCTTTATGTAAATCAAGAAACTGACGAAAGAAAAAAAAACATAGAGTTAGAGAGCACGCTTAGAACATTATTTTTTTCCCTCGAGTATAAGTAAATAAGAGACCCAGATTAACATAGCCAAATGCAACAATCCAACCAACATAGTAGGGCCATGAAGTCACTACATATCTTTGTATGATACAAGTAACAACTGATAACTAAAAAACGAACAATATTCAACAGGTAACATGTTACTCAAAGATAAAATCAGCTATCTAGATACATGATGAACTACTATGGGGATTCACCAAAGCGTGGAAAAAGGACAGCAAAGGACATGGTGCGGGATTTAAAAACTTGCCACAGGAAAATTGCTAATCGACTCACCACCATTGTGTTCTAGTGTGGACATACCACTGAAGAAAAAGTCAGGGGGAACTTGCCATTCCAACAAATAAAGTGACTACTTTACCATAATGTCCTTGGCAACAAGTACTTATATCTTTTTAACATGAAGGATCCTTTTAATTAAAATGATGAGTTTTAAAATTGATAAATTCTTAAAGGCTATAAACAATGAGTCAATGACTGGTTCTTAGTGTTATCAGTCTTTTGCATCAGTACAAAGTTTAGTATGTGACTTATCCGGATGATCATTTATATCTTTAGGTTCGCATTCTACAGTTAGTTTCATAATTTCAGTGGTTAACATTGTAGTTTGAGTTAAATCTATTGACATAAAACTCATAATAAAAAAATATTGTTCTCGTGCAATAAAGAATCTATAAAAACAAACTGGTTCAATAACCACTAAGACATCATGCAAGTGGCCAAGTTTACAGCAAGGTAAGAAAACTCTTGAGAAAAAAATTCCAACAAACAGATAAGACTTGTAAGTTGTAACCAACCAATAAAAAATGGATGCCTGTCAGTAATATACTCATAACCAAAGCCACAAGGTGTTACCTTCATAAATGTAGTACAAAACTCGAGAAACTGCAAAACGAGACCCACATCTTGAAAAGATACTTCAATACCAACAACAGTCATTAGGGGCTGTCCTTGAGGAAATTCAATGCTTGCAGTGCCACTTAGAATCCCTAAACTTGGATGCCCAAGCATGGCACATTTTCCAGGTGGCTTTTTTATATCAACTCCTGCACTATGATTCTCCAATTTGCCCTTCGCCAAGGAGTCACTCATTGCCGCATGTTCACCATCCTTCCACTCCCTAGATTGCTTGCAATGCAATTCTAATTCTTCCTTCGTGTCACCCATTTTCCTCTTCTGGATCCGTGAAGATGAATTTGCGACTTTTTCATCGATAGAGTTTTTGCGAAAATCATCCAGTTTTCCATTGGTTTCTACTTCTAGCTTCCTTTTTGTGGTTTTTTTGAGAGTTTCTTTGCTGACCTTCTTATCAGTTTGAACAGCTTCAGAAACAGAATTTGGAGGCATATTTTCATCAGCTGCTTTTCTCTTGATTGGTAGTTGCCCAATCTGTTAAAAGTTTTCAGAGCATATATAAACATTAAAGATAAGAACCATTATAACCCTTCATATTAACAGGGAAGGCAAAAATGGATAGCATGGACCTTGTTAGTTTTCTCCGGTGAGACAGGCAATTTACCTCCACGGCTTTCTGTCGGGACGATTTTGTTGCCTTGAATCTGAAGCAATTCTGAAACTGATGAAAACCCCCCTGACTTGGCCATGGGTGCAAGTATACCCGTTGGTTCCTGGCCCTTCTTCTTCCTACAAAATCAAACAACATTAGACAAGTAGATAAAAGCTCATATAGACGAGTAGACCAAGAAGAATAACTAGTTTAACAATGCAAGTGTCAACCGTACATGCAAAGGCTACAATTACAGATTCCCCTGCATTTGGGGCACTTCCAATCTCCAGAGGCTTCCACATCCACTGCACTCTCGCCATACCTATCAGGCAAAGATTAAACTAAAGTTCCACTAAAGAGCGTTTCCACGGGGAACTCCAAGAAAAAAAAAAGCAAAATTTCGACAAAGAAACGTCACGAAATGAGGCTCGCTTACCTGTTTTGCAGGCATATATAACACATCTTGATCCGACAGGGCTTTCTACTCACGTTGGTGCAAGACGCAGAGAAGTGCTGCGTCTTCTGTCGACACTACAATACCAAATAATAATAATAATAATAAAGGCAGATTTTTCTTCAAACTCTTACTCTAATTCACAAAAGAACGAAACGAACATCCAAACCCCACAAAATTCTTGCACAAGACTACCTGGTGGCAAGAAGTACCCAGATCAGACTGCCCATTTCCGGCGTGAGATCGCTGCACCGGCAAGGGGGGGAGCTGCACCTTGGAAAGGGTCTTGCTTGGGGTGGGCTTTTGCTTGGTGGGGGTACGGGGGGAGGTGGCCGTGGCTTTTTGCTTGGAAGGGAGACGGGGGGAGACGGCCATGGCCTTGTGCTTGGAAGGAGGACGAGGGGAGACGGCCATGGCCAAGCTAGGAGAGAGGGGAAAGGGGGGCGGCAATCTCAATCACAGCGAACTAAGAAAAAAAAATGTAAAAATTTGAAGAAGGGCGGGAAATTTGAAGATGGGGCGCCAAATATTTCGAGGGTTGGAGGGGCACGGATGGGCCACCCCTTTTCCGACCGCGAGTTACTGGATCGCCCTTCCTCGACCCCCAGGCGCCAACTGCGAGCTGTTAGCTGCTAACAGAATCAAACTCGATATATGATTTAATGATTAATATTCTACGTTGTTGGATAATCGAAATACAATTACGGCGGTTAAACGAGTGAATGAGTCGAGTTCAACTCGCATTCAAACTCAGCTCGGTTCGTTCGAAGTTCGACATCGAACAAGTTTTTCAACATATATGTTCGAGATCGATTCGATTATTTTTATAGTATTTGAGTTCGACACGAGCTCGAATACAATTAAAGTACTTAATTTTAAGGTTCATGAACTCAATTACAAAGTCAAGAATATCATATAACTAGTGTAGACTGACCCACAACCTCTAAGTGATTAATGTTGTAATTTACCATCTAAGCTATCATACTATGTTGTTATTATATTATATATAAATAAATAATATAAATAGTTATAATTAAACTTATTATATATATATATATATATATATACTATCTTAAAGGGGGGCAAATAATATTTTTGTCCCAAATTTTAATTCGAATAGTTCGATCACAAGAATGACCCAATTTTAATAAAAAATTAAAAAAAAATAAAACACCCTCACATCTACCATCATTTAGTATGTAGTTAATAATAATAATTATTTATAATTTTACATATATTTTGAGTAGATAAGTAATATTATGTATATTGTTATATTATTTTATCGAGCCGAGCTCGAGTTGAACTATGAGTCGAGTTCGAGTTATAACTAAGTTGAGTCGAGTCGAATATTGCCTTGTTTAAACTTGTTAGATTTGAGTTCGAGCTCGAGCATTTAAATGTTGAGTTTCGAGTCGAGTCGAATGTCAAATGCTCACGATCTGGCTCGCTAAATACAATGCATGACAATATAGATTTAAAACAACCAAAAAAATCAATTCAAATGAAAATTACAAATTTAGAGATTAAGAATAAAGCAAGAAATAATTAAGTTTAAATTCCACCTTGCACGATTTTGTTGGTGTCCTCTTTCAAGGATTTCCGGTGACGAATTACTTCTAAAATTCAATAAGTTCTTAAGCTCGGACCTTGTCTCATAAACCTTTGGTAAAAATATTCTAAAAAAGCTCTCTTTTTCATCACAAATTACATAATAAGGGATAAACTATATATTTTTGATGAAAGGATATCGGCTAAAAAAACCGGCAAAGCAGCGATTTAGTAGCTGAATACATTATTTAAAACAGTGGGCAAAGATGCATCCAGTGATGTAAGTTACCCAACGATACTTGCAACGATGTAGCCCAGCATCTTTACAAGCAGCTTCATACAAAATAATTTTTAAAACTATCTTTTTCCAAAACACTTTATTTGAATTAACCAAACATGAGCATACTTCCATATTTCTGTACGAATCAGTTTGATTTGATTTGAAAATTATCACATTATGAAAATTAGTACACCTCATAGTGTAAGATTCACTAGTCGATCACCTCTCTCAATTGCTTCATATAAAAAATGGTCTTTGATGATTGTTGTATATTGTTTATTATTTAATTTTCAAGGGTAATAGATGGAAACCATCCAATATAAGTAAGAGAGGACAAATTACTATTTAAAATTTTTAACCCACGGTGGGTTAAAAAATTGGGTGATTCTATTTCGAATTGGCCGATTCCACTTTGAATTGGCTAATTTAACTTGGATCAGGTGATTTTCGATTCAAAAAACCACCCAAATCAGCCTTCATAAGAATCGATCCTTGAATCAGCCTATTTAAGCCGATTCGAGCCAATTCCGACCAATTCGAGCCGATACCGGATGGCGGCCCCATAAGGTGAGTGGCTAGAGGCACACAGGGGGCGGGGTGGGACTAGGTGGGGCTGGCAGGGGGAGGTGGGGTGTGGCTGCGGCAGCGGCGGCACGGGGGAAGGAGTGCAGCGGGTGTGGGAGAGAAAGGGGAAAGGAAAAGTATTTCTTCGTAGTATTTTCATAAATAAAACTTGACCAGAATTAAAAATAATAACTAATTCTAAATAATTCAAAATATCTAAATATAAAAAATATATAAATGATAATACATACCTAATATTAAAATAATATGTTTTATAACTAATAACCCACTAATTTTGACTAAATTGAAATTTTCATATAAAATCGATTTATACCAATTCAATCTAATTAAGTGTCTTCCTTAAAAATTAATTCCGATTTTGATTCTAATTTTTGCAACTATAAACCCACCACCTCTAACTTATAAGATATAATATCTATTATATTATATATATA
>JAVDBV010001810.1:0-11615 GCA_032619315.1 Piper longum
CCCTTGTCTTATATATATATATATATATATAAGACAAGGGTAATTAGTCAATCAAAATACAAATTACATAGTCATGGGTTTGAATCTCGTTAATTTAATTTTTATTTAAAATAATAATAATAATATCTTTTATGGTAGAAGGTCACATTTTCAAATCTGACTAACTTAAAGTTTTAATTTCTTATTAATAAAAATTTAGTTAATTATCTTAAAAAATATAATAAAAATCAAATTATTAAAATTTATCTTTTTATTTAACTAGTTACTTTTTAAAATCAACCACAATTTATATTTAAAATATTAAAATATTATCGTCTATTTTATTATTTAACGAGAGTTTATACATAAAATTAAAATTTATCCCGTGCAAGATATCTTTCCATGTTTTTAAGAAGATTAGAAGGTGGCTTTCGTAATACACAGGCCACAACCGGGGAATTCCATCTGCGTGAAGAAGATTAAGCTTTTCTCTAATGTGGGGCAGAGTTCGTCTGAACAAAAACAAGCTCTCATTGAGCGAACTCGGCATTAATCAACACTGCCAGCTCACAGGCCAGACATAAAATCCCAATGCGCGTTGACATAAACCTTGATTCATAAGCGTTGAAAAAAAAAAGCTCGATTCACAAGTGCGCTATGCCTTTACATGCAACACAAGCTTGTATCTTCATACGGATGTTAATTTTTTATATGGAACCAAGAAAAGCATTCATAGATTCATAATGCAATAGAGAAATGATACACAGTAAGCCCGGTAACATATCTCTATACTAAACCTAGGCTTGAAGGGGATTGTTTACTCAACCCAGGATACCACTTGAAGACGAACCTTCCTCCGTAAGGAGTATAAATTTTTCTGCAAAACAGTGCTGCCTGTATATGACCAAACAATGTACCCAATGTCCATAGCTGGCACCAAACAATGTCGCCATAGCTACAACCCAGGCCGCGCCCACCGGCAATTGAAACGCGGATTATTAGTCTCTTCATCCCCTTGCCAGCTCTTCTCGTCTTGCCCCAAACTCAACTTCCCCGTGTTTCTAACATCCACTATAAATATGCCCCTTGGGAACGTCTATCATCCATCAAACAAATCAATCACACATCTCTTCTAGCTTTCATTTTCCACCATCAACTTGTTTTTTTAGAAAGTGTTGCTTGCCATCGAAATGTTTTCCGTTACCCGGCTCTCCGTTCCGGCTCTCTTGGGCTTGCTCTTGGCAAGCTCAATGCTGGCAGCGGTTGCCGGCAACTTCTATCAAGACTTCGACATAACATGGGGGGACGGCCGTGCCAAGATATTGAACAATGGTAATTTGCTCACCTTGGCTCTCGACAAGGCCTCCGGCTCTGGTTTCCAGTCCAAGAGAGAGTATCTCTACGGGAGAATTGACATGCAGATCAAGCTAGTTCCCGGCAACTCCGCCGGCACCGTCACTGCTTATTATGTAAGTGATGTTTCATATTCCATTTTATTTACTGCATCTGATCATCTTCCAACCAATCAATAGCTGATGTTCTAATTATAATGTGCTGTTTTCTTCATGGCATATTTTTTAGCTCTCTTCACAAGGACCAACATGGGACGAGATCGATTTTGAGTTCCTGGGCAATCTGAGCGGGCAACCTTACACGTTGCACACCAATGTGTTCACCCAGGGGAAGGGAAACAGGGAGCAGCAGTTCCATCTCTGGTTCGACCCCACCAAAGGCTTCCACACCTACTCCATCTTATGGAACCCCAAGAACATCATGTAAATTCAACACTTCTAGCTAGCTTTTTCTGTATTGAACATTTATATGAAACTGTGAAACTGGCATCTCAAAAATCATGTCTATACATGTGCAGTTTCTTAGTGGACGGGATCACAATTCGGGTATTCAAGAACATGGAGTCGGCCGGAGTCCCCTTCCCCAAGAACCAACCGATGAGGATCTACTCGAGTTTATGGAACGCGGACGACTGGGCAACAATGGGAGGAGCTGTTAAGACGAATTGGAGCAACGCACCATTCACGGCTTCCTGCAAGAACTTCAACGCAAAGGCCTGCGTTTGGTCCGGGGGCAGGTCTTCATGCGGTGTCTCCTCCTCCACCTCTCCTACCACGTCCGCCTCGGATGGTGCATGGATGAGCCAGGAAATGGATAGCTCGGCAAGGAACAGGCTCCGATGGGTGCAAACGAAGTACATGATTTACAATTACTGCACTGATCTCAAGCGCTTCCCTCAAGGTCTTCCCCCTGAATGCAAGCTTCGTTGAGGGGGTGCATCTCATGATCGTATGCAGTTTGCTATTGTGAAATAAAACCAATTTGTGTGAACATTAATGTACTTATATCATCATAGATCGATTTTATATATCATTGATTCATTTTTTTTGTATATGTAATTTATTTTATATGAAGCAAACTAGCAAAGTATATGCTAGCTGTTTTATGATTACTATCAATTAGTTTCACGTTTCTTCCATTCTACTTCAACATTCATCAAGCTGAATCACAGATCGAACGTTTCAGTACATCATGGCTTGTTCTTGTGGTCCAGGTTGATTAACGATGGTACTCCCATCACACAAAAGGTGCACGTAACAAAGCTTAATTAATTAGAGTCTACACAAATTATGATTTCTCGTTGGCTTATCTTGTTGTCTTCATCCTTGACGACGACGGATCAAAACTCCCAAAACCTGGACATCTTCTTCACCCTCACGGGCAGCGCTTGCAAATGTACTCTTATTAATAAAAAAAATTAAATACTTGAAGAGGGATTAAAAGTAGGAAAATTAGTTAATTAAAATAATACTTTTGGAAAAATACAATTAAAATACTCTCCGTAGAGGGTCACCTGTTCGAATCTAGCATACCTCATTTTTTGAAAAAAATATAAAAAAACTTCTCAATATGGAAGGCCGCGAGTCTTACTAAAAAGTGTCGGTCTAATTGTCTTAAAAACATATAATAAAAAATTAAAAATTATAATTTATCTTTTCATTCAAATAAAATATATCTTTAAAGTTAATCACAATCTATATTTAACATATTAAATTATTATAATCTATCTCATTATTTAATAAAAATTTATATAAAAAATTAAAATTTATCCGATATATATTATGTATGCTTCTAATTTACATGAGCTTCCCGAATAGTTTTTTTTTAAAAAGAGAAGGTACGTTGTCCACATCGGGGATGGACGTAACTTGCTAGACAATAAAAATAATCACCCAACTTATACATCCTTAATCAACCATTAAAAACATAGGTATAGTCAAATTAATATAATGAAATGTGATTCAACAAAAAAAATTGTGCATTGCATGAATGATAATTCTCCTAAATCTTTTTTTAATTAAATATAAAAATAATCAATACAAAAAATGTTGTTTGGTAAGTAATAACTCATCAAAGAGCTATTCATTATCTAGTTGCTTAGCGAGTTTAATGACAACTAGTCAGTACTGTTAAATAAATTTTATTAAAATTATATATTGTACATAGATTTGGGGTGATATATCTTTTATAAAATCAATTACTAATTTTAATTAAATTAAATGTAAATAATATATTTTATATTAATAATAATTGTGGTTTATAATTTCTATTTAGAAATTAAAAAAAACTTCTTATTTTTTTTATTATATACCCAAATCCCTAAACTTAGATTTATGTCATAACAAACAACATTGTTTTTAACGAAGGCTTGTGTTGGACCTGTTTATCCACTTTCATGTCCGCCTACCGGCATCGAGTCCGCAAGCCCAAGTCCTATTCACCCGTTCGTTTCCACCTACTTGCCTATGTCTGTGTCAGTGTCCATGTCTAGTAGTCTAGACCAACCCAACCGACATAGCATACCTGGTTATATGACCCAGACCAAGTTAACCCAACTGACCCGATTTAGTTCAATGAGTTAACCTCGTTTAGCTCATTTCCAACCATTTTTCGACTGGCTTAAATGCTACAATACCTAAATCTAGGCTTATAACCCCGACTAGCCTATAAGCCTGGCTAACTTATAAAAATTAGTACTATACCTTGTGTGTAAGATAATAACTCACGCTCTTCTATAACCTATCTCAAGTTATTATCTACATATCAAACATATTCAGCTACTATAACATGCTCATACTCCATCTTGGCTCCATACTTATAACTAAAAACTTGTTTGGCTCAAGATCTGTCAAACCGACTTGAGACTATCTCGAAATGGACAAAAATACAACTAGGTAAAACCCTAATCCGAAGTTGGGTTTTACAAAAACTAAAAAAAAATATTATAGGTTATCTTTTTATTCAATTAAGATCTATATTTAAAGTTAATCAAAGTCTACATCTAATTAAGGTATTAGATTATTATAATCAATTGATAGTTTATCTATAAAATAAATTTTTATTTATAGTATAAGTCGCAGACATGTGCCATCTTGCCTTTATCTACTTTTATATCTACCTCTTTTAAACCAAGGAAGGTTTCTTGCACCACCTTAATTGAGAGTTTTTCACCAATTTACTAACTCCAAAAATAATAATAAATCTTTTGATTAACTAAAGAACTATGGTTTTTTTAAAAAAACAACATTAAATCTTCTAACTAACAATAAAACTAAGATTAAAATAAATATCAAGTCCATTAAATCTTTTAACAAATAATATCTTCTTCATATGTATTAGATTTTAAAATATACGCGATATATACAAAAAATATGACTAATAACAACAGACTTCTATTCTTTTTAAACATATTTGATAATAGAAGTTTATCTTAATTTTTTTTAATAAATAAATTTATACAATGCACGCTCATTGTGCGGGAACTTTGGTTAGTATTAATAAAAGGGGAACTCAATTCTAGTCTCAAATTAACACTAAGAAACTCAGTCAGCCAAAATACTAGAAAAATCTAAAAATACAATAAAAATACCTCGAGCATGAGGTCAAATCTCAATAACCTCAATTTTTTTATAAACATAATAAAATTTTTTATAGACTAGAAAATCATAGGTTCGAACCCAATTAATCTTAATTTTTAGCTTGTTCTAATAAGAGTTTACCTAATTATCTTGAAATAAAAAATAAAAATAAAATAATTATAATTTATTTTTTCATTTAAATAGAATATATTTTTAAATTAAATCACAATATATATATGAGAGACTAAATTATTACGGTCTTTCTCATTATTTAATAAGATTTTACGTATAAAATTAAAACCTCATTAGATTATTATCAATAAAAGGAGAACTGAATAGTAAACTTTCATTAAAAGTATGAACTTTCACTAATCAAAATATAACAAAAATAAAAATAAAAAAATTAAATGATTATAGGTTATATTCTTCTTCAAAGAAGATCTATCCTTTAAGTCAATTAAATTTATTAGATTATTATAATATATCTTACTATTTAAAGAGAGTTTATTTATGAAAATAAAATTGATATATAGTATAAGTCATACATGACATGATATCCTGCATATATATAAAATAAAATTTTATATATAGTATAAATCACAGTGCTATATCTTGCCTAATTTGTTTCGAACGTTGACAATTTTTTTCTCACTATATTATAACCGTTCTTAAAATCTAATAACTCGTTCATATTCATAAAATTATGATTTTGCCCAAGCCATTTACCATGTTCCACCACGTTACCGAGTATGAACTTCTGACTGCGTTTAGTAAATTTTGTTCAAGGCTAAATCATGTTCACAAATGTTTTCTCCTCGTGATCAAGCCCAGACCACTATAGTTTTATTGTTTTCTTCACACAAAAGAAATCATGTGAGATAATATGATCTCTTTATTAGAGTAAGTACGTGTAGTGTTGTAGTCCACCAAGGTAGTCATGTAATCGAAACGCATTTAACATACAGCTCCACCAGGGAAGTACGTGTAGTGTTGTATTTGCCTTCATATTCCGCCCTGGTACACATCATTACACTTGTAACGGCAACAATAATAATTATTACGTGTCTTTTTTTGGAGCAAGGTATATCATATTCATATATTTCAAGTTAGCACCGGTTGCAATAAAGAAAAGGCTATTTTAATAGATAAATGGAAAGATGACTGTTTTAATAGAAAAGAAGAAGAAATTAAGGCTAATCAAATAAACAAAACGTTAGATCTAAAAAAAATAAATAAAAAATCTGAGAGAAGGGCACACAACCAATTAATTTCAATTTCAGCTAGTCTAAAAAAGGTTACGGGGATTTTATAATAAAGATTATATTATTTAGAAACATATCCCTCTCCTTTATTTAAATAGGAAATATGGGCCTAAAATGGAGAAACCCCAACTAAAAATCTAAAAGACTCCAAAATAAAACAATAATAGCCTAAAATAAAAATCTCGAAGAAATTATATAAACTCTTAATATAATAAGTCAAAATCATCGAATTCTCTTTATGTTAATTGAGTCGTTTATTCTTCCTTGGCCTTCCTTACTTTTTGTTTTCTTCTTGGGGTGTTCAACCTCCTCAAAATACTTATTAGCTACTTCCTCAACGTGAAGAATGTCAAAGTGATGAAAAAAATGATCTGATTGATGGAAGAGGAACCAACCTTTACCCTTGGAAAATACGAGGACAACACTGTAGAAGCAAGAGCGAAAACAACACAAGGATAAGGCTTGGCTTTGCTCATGATCAGGATATACAAAATTGTTCACGTGTCTCTCTCGGTTTGTTTTGTGGAGTAGGTGGAAGCCAATTGTTCAAACGTGCACAGCTTTTTCAATGACAACAATGCATAATCTAACTTGTGCAGCTGACAGACGTTTCCATTCCAATATAGGATCACATTTGGGAGTAATCATCATCATCAGTATAGGGTTGGTATTGATGCAAGCTAATGGATTGGATTAAGGATAATATTCTTTAATTTACTTTCCAAGGCATCAAATGAGTTTTATATATTCACAGGAAGCTTGGCAGGATTGGTAGAAATGGCTGCTGTCGTTTCCATGTTCGTTTAGATTTACATGATCAATAAGTACTGAGTTCTCGCGTGATTGTTTATTGATTCCTTCTTGTTGCAGCTGGTACAAGCGAGTCACATATATATACCGAAAGAAAACAACCTGCACAATTTGTCACAGATTTGTGGTTTGAACATTGAAGTCGTTTTTGGTTTTGTATTGTCCAGTGATAATTTTGGTTTTTGGTTGCTGCTTCTTAGCGAGTGTGAATGTTTATTTTGACAAGTGCTAATACTTCAGAGCAGTTTAGAGGGTATTACGTGACACTTTAAATATTTACATTTGGTAGCTGCCAAATCAGTTTGCTGTCAAATGATTCTTCAAGTAGCAAATTAGAAGGCCTGGGCTCGTTACGCTCATGGCACGTATAAATAGTATGTAATGAGAAATGATTAAATCATTTAGAATCGGTAACGTGCACACAGCCCTTCTCAATCAAATGTTCATTATCTATAACTCGGAAGTGGATTACAAGTCTTAATCAACTTGGTTTAGCGTTTCAACGAATAACCATAACTCCAACTCCAAGCAGCTCTGATACTTATTATGAGGTTATTTTAAAAAGCAACAAAAGACCTGCTCTGTCTATTCTAAGCAAAAATACATAAACTTTCGAAGTCTATGATGACTATATGTCTATCTATATCCATACAGGACAACAAGATTAATGTGATTAAGCTAAGCTGCTGGTACACTCCTTGGGAAGGCCTCGAGGAAAGCGCTTCACATCTGCGCAGTAGTTGTAGATCATGTAGTTCTTCCTAGCCCATCTCATCCTGCTCAGACCCGTCGAGTCCAATTCGTGGTTCATCCATGCTGAAATGGAAGCAACAGGATTTGCAGGGCAGGAGGACTTGCCGGAGGTCCAGACGCAGGCGTTAGCATTGAAATTCCGGTAGGAGGCGGTGAAGGGGGCATGGCTCCAATCCGTCTTCACCAACCCACCTCTTGTTGCCCACTCGTCGGCGTTCCAAAGAGTGGAGTAGAGCCTCATGGGCTGCTTCCTTGGGAAAGGTACCCCCACGGACTCCATGTTCTTGTATTCTCTAATGGGCGTGCCATCCACCGAGAATCTGTAAACATACTCAAGAAAATTACATGAGTTGATATGTAAATTATGGTGAGGAGGTAAAGGGAGTAGAAAATATCTGGTTAATTACATGATGTGTTTGGAGGTCCACAAGATGGAGTAGGTGTGGAAGTCCTTGGTAGGGTCGAACCAAAGGTAGAACTGCTGCTCCCTGTTGCCCTTTCCCTGTGTATACACATTGGTATGGACTACGTAAGGATCTCCACTAAGGTTGCCCAGGAACTCAAAGTCGATTTCATCCCAGCTCTGTCCTGGAGACTTAAGCTGCAACGATAATATTAGAAGAAAATCAGTGTACCAACAAATTAATTAATTGTGATCAAACGAACAAAAAGATTAGGACTTATTAGGAAGTGTGATCAGTTAAGAAATGAACTGACATAGTAAGTTGTAACAGTGCCGGCAGAGTTGCCGGGAACAAGTTTGATTTGCACGTCAAACTTGCCGAACAGGTGCTCATGTTTTGATTGGAATCCAGAGCCCGAGGTCTTGTCCAGAGAAAGAGTGAGTTCTTGTCCCCCGTTCAATATCTTGCCACGGCCATCCCCCCATGTTATGTCCACATCGTTGTAGAAGCTACCAGCGCGCACCATCAGCAAATTATATCTTGTAACTGCGAGAAGAGCAAGTAAAATGACAGGCAAGTAGGAGGTAGAGTGAAGAAGCCGACCCATAATGTAGAGTGTACAACTCATTGGTTACACTTAGCTCGAAAGCAAAAAATGACAAACGGAAGCGATGATAGGAGGTTGTGGAGGAAGTGGAGTATTTATAGAGAGTTTGGCGGTGGGTGTAGCTCATGATGATAGCTTCCATGAAAGATCGACCTGCGAGGATTGGTGTGCTGCGCATGTACAGCTGGAAGCTGGCTGGCAAGCTCTTGTTTTATTTGCGCTGGGTGATTGCTTTTACTTGTGGGATGAGAGGAAGGCTAAAAGGGGCTGTGGTTGGGACCTTATACGTTTTCAGTGTGACACGCTTCTGATCTGTTTCTTCTGGTGTTGTGTTTGAATGGGCTCACAAGCCACAGCTAGCCATCTTTTTGCTGTGGGCTGTCTGCTATCTGGACTAAGCCATGCAGAACAAACATGCCAAATTCGTCTTGGGTTTTGACAAACACGGGCTTAAAATTTAAGTTTTGTACTACAAGGGCTCTAAACTTTTTCCACCCCCATGAGGGCATATTGGGCGAAATTATTCCTTGATTCAGATTTTTCATTTTTTAAAAAAAATATTTGGAAAATAACCGGTGCTCCCACTCCTAGCACTTTTCTTTTTCTTAAACAAAAGCTGATCCAGTCTTTTTGGGTGTCTGGCTGGAGTTGTTGGCTAGGTCTAATATATATACACTCAGAAATCGACCTCTTAAATATAAAGCCTCTAACAGCCCTTTGTTATTATTTTATAGCCTATATGCGTACCGTGTTTTTTCAAGCATATTACATATGTGTAGCCTTGCAATTAACGAACTCCCAACTTATTCTTCTCAGTTTTTATCTTCCAAACGAGCAAGGCGGGCATTTGTTGGGCAAGCATGAAATTAAAGCAATCTTAAAACTGATGGGCCATGGAGGTAAAAGCCCGTGCCAAATATCAGCCAGGTTGGGGGCATTAACAAGGATTTAAGTGGTTGAGCAATAAATTAGACAAGATTAAGGCAAATATAGGTAGGTAAGAAGATATATATATATGTATCATTCTAGCACTTACAACTCCACTCTAAATATTAAATATAAATAACTAGCTTGCTGGAACTCTAATTATGGTGATCTGGGGCATTTCGATTTGCACAACTAGATCGAAAGTAAGATGAGGGCTAGAACTAATCCAAAAAAAAACATGGGAGCTCATAACTACACGAGCCAATGTATATCAGCACAGTTCTATTCTGGGACCAAGTTCAAGAGTATGTCGGTCTGCATTTTAGCTTCGCCCAGCCCTTTAAGTCTTGTTGGGCTGTAGGCGTTCAGTTGAGTTTGGAAAAAAAAAGCTTGAAATTCGGTATTTACAGTAAATTCAGAACTGCTTTCTTGAATGACTAATTATGAAGACAACAATTTAATATGGATAAAACTTAGATGTAATTGCATAATAGTAGGTGAAATAATAACACCAAGTGTATAATAAACATGAATCCTGTATAAGCATCACCATCTGTCGTCACCAAGACCGACCATGCAATCCACTTCTGCAACTCCAAGTCTTGGCTGCCGCGATGCAGAACAGTGGTGAGATCGCAGGCAGGGCTACAGTGGCGGCGAGGACTCTGGTGGTGGAGGGGATAGCTATGACGGAGGCGCATTGTCGCAGTGGGGAGATGCAGCTGTGGCAGGGAAGAGGGGTCATAGTGGCAAGCGGGGGCTGAGAGCGTGAATCCATGGTGGTGGTAACGAGGCTGCAGTAGCGGGATGCAGAGGTACGCAATGGCTGGGCTGCGACGGCGGTATTGCCGTAGCAGTGGTGAGGTCATGGTGACGTCAAGTCGCGGAAGCACGCAGTGGGAGAGGGTCTGCGACAACGGTTGCAAGGATGCAGCGCTTGGCCATGCTGCACGACGACCCCGGGCATGCGCCGTCCAAGCCTTGGGAAGAGCCGGGAAGAGGTTAGGGATGGTCGTCGGGGGTCGTTGTCAGGATTGGTGGCTAGCGGTAATGCGTGCAAGGTGGGTGGTAGTGAGTGGGTGGGAAAGAAAACGGTAAGGAGAGGGGGAAAGAAAGGAGGCGGTGGCGACATCACTGGTTGGTGGTGTTGTTGGTTAGTTGAGGGCAGCCAACGACGAGGATCCCGACGGTGAGGTGGCGTGGCAAAATAGAGGGGGGGGGGGAGGGGAAGAAATGGTGATGACAAAATAAAATGACATGTTCTAGACTTATTAACCCATCAAAAAATAATAAATAGCGTGTTCTAATGGAGTAAATGAAATAAAACTAATTTTACGATCTACTATACATCTAAAAAAAATAAACTGATATACTCTCATATAATCAGATAACTCTTTTTTTCTATTGTATTTATAATATTATCATTATATACTTATGTACATATGACCATGGCTTATATGTACGACTTGCCTTGGCTAAGCATACATGTTATGAAATTAACTCGACTAAAAATAACTGTCGATCCGACCGGTTTTAACTATAAAAGTCTGACTTAAGTCATGAATATAGCAGAAGAAAATGAAATATCATAGTATGTCGGTTTATTTTTTTAGATAAATAGTAGATTGTTGAATTAGTTTTATTTCATTTACATCATTAGGAAGCGTTATTTCTTATTTGTGGGGGTTAATAGGTCTAAAACATGTGATTTTATTTTACTGAGCATATTTTATTTTTTATTTTTTATATTTTATTATAATTAATATATATATATATATATTTAAATTTATTCTATAATATTGACTTGAGTTGGGAACAAGTGAAATTTTTATTATGAAATTATTTTATATATTTTAAAAAAAATTATTTTGTAATATGACTCATGTCAGGAACGAGTCAAGTATTTATTCCAAAATTGCTATCACCCTTTACTTACCCCCCC
>JAVDBV010001812.1:0-13466 GCA_032619315.1 Piper longum
GCGGCTTTGGCGACCGAGAAGGAGGGCGAGGCGACGACGGGTGAGACAGCGTTGAGTGGAGAAGAGAAACTATGTGGGATGGGTGGCCGTTGGATTATGCGCTGCAAAACTTAGCAGCGCTCTATATATATATATATATATATATATATATGTTGAAACTTTGCATGTCCTCTCATATGTGTAGGACCCATTTCTTGAAAAAAAAACTTCTTAATTAGTGTGAGGTCGACGATAGGTTTAAACCCATTTTATGATTCTCATTCTTTCCACTTTGATTATGAAAAGTTGTAATGAAGATGTTCTTAGAATCAGAGATCAATTATAAACATCAAAAACTGCGCAGGCTAGTAATTAGATCGGAGAATCATGTGTCTCAATTCGGTCATTCACAAAAAAATGAAGATGATGATGATGATGTATAAACTCATCATAGTCGTGCATCACATTTCTTGACATGAAGGTTCCCAACAACTTAGTGATTGAGGAGTTAATTTTTCTAGATATTACAGGGTGATAAAATATAAATTACATTAAAAGGTGAATTCTCAATTTGAAGGAGCTAGTTGAACCACAATTTTACTTTTAGTTTTTGGCTGCAAAATCTATGAGACTGAAATTCGTAACACACTTCATGCAATATACTCACGTGCACACCTCTATATATATAGATTGAGGGATATGCGAGCTGCATCTTTCTTAGCTTTTGGCTTTAACTACAGCATAAATTACTTCTCTACAACATGTCTGTACTGTTACTTCTCTGCCCAGGATGGAAGGACAGAAAAACAGCAGCCTCAATTGCCCAGAATAAACAAAAGCCATCTCTACCATTGAGGATTTTGGAAAACTAGTGACGGTATATATACAATATATACTGCGTGCTCTCAATTGAAATCATAGAAGAAACTAATGGGGAAAGTTACGGAGAGGAAGGTTGACTGCGTAAAGAGTTTGAGAAATCTATTGAACCAGCTTAAGTTTGAATATCGCAACTGATCAATGATTATGCATTTGGTCAGGGTTTTTCTTTGGTAGTATATTTAGATTATGATATGTATTGAAGTTAGCTTTCTGAGTTAGAACGTTTGAGTTGAAGTCTTTCCCCACAGAGCTCAGAAAACTTCATTAAATAAGATAATCTAAACATATATACTGCCATAGAAAAATCGAGGCTAAATGCATAATCAATGATCAGTTTCGATAATCAAATTTAAGTTTGTTCAATTGATTTCTCAAACTCCTGTGCAATCAACCTTCCTCTTCGGAACTTTTCCCCGACATTTGTGGCTTTTGGGTGCTTCTTCTTCCCCATTGATTTCTTGTATGGCATCAGTTTTTCATAGTCTTATCACCATAATTAATTTGGTATCCTCCTTTAACACAATCAAACCAGAATTTCATCAGTTTTTGTACTTGAAAGGGAGAGTGTTGAAACATATATTCCACGTCAAGGAATTTATGGGTAAAGATAAATATACATGGGAAAAGTCAAACCTTTCAAAAGTGACCAGTCATTTTGGGTAAAGTAGCTCGCGCCCCACACTTCAACATACCTTCACTAGTGTTCCAAAATCATCAATGGTAGAGATGGCTTTTTATTCATCTGGGCAGTTGACGCTTCTGGGTTTCGGTCTCTCCACGGTGGTTAATGTAACAGAGAATTAAGCATGTTGGAGGGAAGTAATTATACTATAGTCAAAGCAAGAACTAATAAGAAAGTTGCTTGTGTATATATCAATGATCAATGTATATTTATATGTTATATATATAGAGGTGTGCATGTGAGAAACGAGCATATCGCGCGCATGGAGATGGATCACGAATTTCCGCCTTATAGTTTTTGCAGCCAAAAACTGAAAAGAATATTGCGGTTCAACTAGCTCCTTCATGTTGTGATTTAAAAATGATATTTTATATGATTTTTGCCCTTCAATTTATATTTGTTAGTTTGATTTTAGTGACAATTAAGAGTTAATAATGACATATTAATTAGGGACATGATGTTAAGGCAATTGGTTCCCATGGAAGTCAGAACAGTGGTAGTTGTTATGTCTTTCCTGCTCTTTCTAGCCTTTTGTTTCATTATAAATTGAAATGAAAATGAATCCACTTGCCCATAGTTACTTCATTGCAGTGGCAAGGACAAAAGAGATAGACTATGTCCGCATTGGGACAATCAGCTGCCCTTTTCTTCGCCTAGAATTAAAACTGTTCTTTAGACATATCACCATGCTAGGATCCTCACAGACAAATGCCGTGTCCCTTTTTTAGTCTATGTTCTTTTTGTCACCATCCCTTCTCATTAGTCAAATCTCACACTCTCAAACAATCAAAGGATTATATTTCAATACCCGTGCGATTGAAGAGATAAGGTAAAAACCAAAGAAGCTTTATGGGTCTACTTCCACAAGTTTGTTCTGATTAGACCATTTTACTTAATTAGATTCCTTTTGATGTAAGGAGTAGATCAGGCTCTTGAAGGTGTCTGTTCGTGAAGTCATGTGGTTTTTAAGCTTGGGGGAGTGATTTATCTGTGTTTGTGCCCAAAAACATTGATGGAGATAGGTAGGAATTCTGCTAAAGATGAATAGGTCCATACTCGGAGCCAAGATAGAGAGAATTGAATCCAAAGTTCAATGTGCAGTATCCGCGCAAGAGGGGATTCTTATCTCTTTCTGTTGATGTGCCCTGTTTTATACGCCAGGGCAAAGTGCATTATGCAGTAAGAATAAGAGGGCTTCAAACACACAGCTTCGCATTAAGATCAGAGCCCAAATGTCAATACAAATTGAACTAAGAAATATTGTTGTTGTGTCTTGGAAGATGATGGTTCTATTTTAAGCTGTGTGAATATGATTTCTTGATATAATCAACTTTGACTTCTCGTTTGAGTCTACCAACTTGAAAATGAAACTTATAGAGTGTGGTCTAAACATGCCTAATATAAAATCAATTTACATTTGCAAGAAACTAAAGCTACTGCCTCATTTCGTCCTAAAGCTTTAATTTTGGGAACAAATTTATGTGGTGACTTCTCATGATTTAGGTAAGGTATACACGCATGTTTCCCCTTCACATTAATGGACATGGACCCAAAGAATAAGTCAAGCCTTCAATAAGCGATAAACGTATTTCAGTTACTTGTCATTTCTCATTTTTCTCATTGATCAAACAGAACACACAAATTCTCCTCCCCAAGTCCACAAATTTGAAGTTTTAGCTTGATTGCCGAAAGTTTTTTTCAAAAATATGTACAAAAACTAATGGTTGAAACGTCAACATGACTAAATTGTGTTGGGTCACATCTATACACCTTGAATTGAATACTTTCTTCTTCCTTCACCAAAACAATAATACAGAGTAACATGTCAAATAAGTTCTGTTTCATTACTGGTGTTGAAGAATACAAAGCAAAAAGTTATCGCATAAGACCGCTCCTCCCATTACTATAGACACGGTCTGAGGCCACCAATGTTTTATCATGAACATTAAATTTTTTATGACACAATTTAGAGTTTCCCCCACCGCCCATATCTCAAGTACTTACCTCCCCTTGTTCTTCTTCTCCTTCTTCTCCGGCCTTGCCGCCGGCGACGAATAAGCCCCATTCCAAATCTCCATGAATGCCTTGATGATAATCTCATGGTGGTCGGGAGAGTTCAAGAACAAGAAGCAGTTAAGCAGCTCCCGGAGCTCCTCCTTCGCGTATATCTCCTTCTCCACTATCATCTGCAGCATGGACAGCCGGAAGTCGATGTACGGGTCGTCTGAGTCCTTCACAACGGCGACGCTTTCCTTTATCCTCCCAGACCCGATGGCCGGCCATTGAGCCAATGGCCCCGCGGCCTCGGAGCAGGTCGGAGACATGCTAGTAGCGGTGGTGGTGGTAGGGGTGGCCGTGGGGGTGAAGCTCTCCGACGGACTCCATGAGTAGGACGGATCCGCTTTGGTCGACGAATTCGACGTCGTGGGTTTCTTCGGCCATCGCCAGAGGAGGAGGTGGGCCAGCTTCGGCCGATGGCAGCCGCAGCTGGGGCTCACCACCGCCGGGCTCCGGTGCAACTGCTTCCCAGAATAAGATGGCATCACACACAAATTTGATATATATGTATATCAAGAGAAGTACCATATAAATAACTTAGAACATGGAAGGAGGTGACTGTTTGGCTAAAGAATTATAAAAGATTTGGTTGTGGAAAAAATTCATGAAGAAGAGTGTTGAGAGGATGGGAAGAAGAAGAAGAAGAGGAGGGGTGGGCCTTGTTGTTAGGTAAGAGCCATTATCTATTGTAGTTCCTTTGGTGGCAAGGATGTTTTTTAAAGAGAAGGGGAAGCGTGAAGGTCTTCTCTATTCTTATGGTGCTGCATGTGATGATCTATCTATATCAACCTTGTAATTATTCATTAAGTTTAAGGGGGACATAACGGATTATTAATTCTATTTTGAGTGCAAAGATTGGGACAAAACGAATTCCCCATGAGTCATGACAATGGGGTGACTGATAACAGTTTGGATTAAATATAGGCGGTAATTTTACAGACGGATTATATCACGTAATTATTCACTCTCGTATGCATCAAATTATGTATTTAGGGATTCTTTCGTAATCATTTTCGAGCTATTACTTGTGATCATGTCAATTTCTCTCACTCCCAAATAATAATAAATGTAACAATCTTTCTTTTTCTATATATATAAAAAACTATATCCAAAGCAAAATTGTTGTGGTTCATCACTACAAAAAAATGGTATTTTTTGCTTGGAGTTAAACGTCTTTCTCTATTGTTAAAAATGCAAGCAATATATAACCATTGGGAGAATAACTAATGTAGTCGATCGATATTATTCTAGACTACACTGACGTGGCCTAAAATGATATAATGGTACACATATCTATATAATTTTCATTAAATAATAGGGAGAAAAAAAAAGATTAACCGTATGCAAATGATTTTTTTATTTTGGAGTGTCAACATGCCCGGTGTACCTAGAAATTAAAAAAGTTTATTTTTTAAGTATATGAGCTACGTGGCTAGAAATTAAGGGTAAGGAATTTTATCATTCCATGCCCAAATAGAGGATTACACGCCATTAAATTGGGGATTTGTTTTATTGCCTAATAAACAATAAATAAATGAGAAAAATGAGAAACATCAACTTATGCAATAAGCAAATGCTTAATTTTCATTAGTCAAATAAACCACTCATTCGTTTTGATATATTTATACGATGAACCGAGTCTAGTGGACCGGGAATCACGGGTCACGGACGTCATGGCCGAATAGATGAGATGGGTTTAGGTGGGATTTCTTTGCTAAACTGCTGGCAAGCCTTGGATTTTGTAGCGTTTAAATGCTGCAAATGGGAGAAATTTAGCGCATGCTGACATTGGCATTAAGATTACCATTCTTTAATATGTTCAGAGTTGTCTCTAATGCATACAATAATGGCTGCAGAATGTTGATATCAATTGAAGGAACATGTTTTGTGTACTACTTATTTGCTTGTCTCTAGCATCCAGTTTCCCTGTTTTTCTACAAGTGTTTCCGCCAGTAGTATGTCACCCCCCATGCATGCATGCGTGTGCGTGCTAATTGTATTATTTTGACCGGTAATAAAGATAACTATTAAGTAACTTCAATCTTGTAAGAAGCAAGATGGGTATTAGCTTAATGGTAAGTTTGCAGCATAGTTTAAGCATTGAGTTACAGACTCCGCAGTAGAGCTGGATAGATGGAAAGACATGCATGATAGAGTTGGGCATGATGCAGTGTCTAGGTAATGATCAGGAGCACAAGTCTTTCAGACATGAAATCTCGAAAATGAAGAAGAGGCGAATGATATTCACAGCCTATTTTTCCAAGTAATCAGAGACTACAAAGCTAAAAGTTACTTGAAGAGAAAGGAAAATTTGCGGGTGCATTCATAGCAGAGATGGTGCAGCATATGATGAAGGCTAGCATCCAGTTGCAGAACTTGGGTATGAGAGGTTTCAAATTAGATACCCCACAGTTTACAAAAGAGAAGCTACCTGCATTTTTTTTAGCATTGTATACAAGATAGCTATCACTTGTCGCATGGTAATTAATTAGTAACTAATAATCATAGTACACATAGCACACCAAGGTTTTACAAACTTCATCTTGACAGACCTGCTCTTCAGTCTGCACAAATACATGGTTTATAGTTTAAAAAGACTGGGAATTTTCTAATAAATGTAAACCATTGGTGGGTCTTTCGAAGGATTGTGAATATTTGTCTGAGTTTAGTTTAACTACCAAGAAAGACTTAATGATTTGCTTATAGTTTAATTGGTCAAATAAAGGCTCTCTAATTCAAATTTCTGTATCCATCTGCTTTTTTACCCGTCTCTTTTTGCTTGTCTCATGGACAAGATGATCAATAATTTTAAGAACGGAAATTTAGAAATCAGACTTTTCACAATCAAGCATTGATAATATATGACGAAAATAATACACGTTGGGATAAAAAAAATCAAGTTACATGTTCATAAACATAAACTTCGCCATAGACAATAGCCACGTAGTTCATTTGTTTTTATTTTAACTACAATACGGCTCTGTTAACAATGGACAAACTTTCTCCCACTTACTACCTTCCCACTGGGCAAATAGTTATTTGACATCACATTGATTTTTCATCATATAAAATCATAATTTGGAAAACCAGCAATGAGCTATCTCCACTGATATAATAGCCAACCCTACCTTAGCAGGCCACTCTGGAGCATAGATGCCTTCATAATACTAATCTTCAATTTCTTGACCAGATTAGTTATTAGAGTAGTGAGGGATACAGTTATTCAGTTGATTTACTATCTATTTAGTTAAGTTAATCAGTGCTTAGAATTCGCCGTAGACTATAAAAGAAGTTATGTTATGTAATTTAGAGTATTAGGAACTCTTCAAGATTCAATGGAAAGTACAATTTCCCTCACCTCTATTCTTTTTTAGTAAAGAACAGGTATAAATAGCTTCTTTGTATCATCTACACTTTCATGCGCTGACATTTTATTAAAACCAATAAATACTACAGGATCATCTCTCAAAAATGATCAGTATTGCAATCAGCATCTCTGGCGGATCCAATAATAGAGCTAAAATTTATGAAGATAAAAAACTAACCAGATATCAGGCAAAAGCTTTCTATCTAAAGCTGAAGTTGAACCTTTTCTTCTATCAATCTTACTAAATAATGAGCAACCCAATTGGAGCCTGCCTCCGAACAACAAAAGGCATGAGTATGGCCCTCACTTTCAACAGTTAACGTGGTTTCAGGAGCTCGTTCAGACATCTGCAAGATTATTACTCAAGACCATGGGCAGCTTGATCTCAGGGTCTCAAACAATTAAAAGCGAAAGAATTTACTGATAATTATTCACCTCTTCCAACAATGGCAATGGGCCCCAGTGATCATCGGTGCCAAACAAGAAGGCCAACTGATTTTGATTCTCCTTAATGAATGTCCAATCAGGTTCTTCTGCAAGCTAAATCAAAAAGGGAAAATTAGAAGAATAATTATGTTGAGTCCACAATCTGACGGAACCAACAGGAAATTTTAAGGTTGTCCCAGGAAGTTGAGAACACCCCCTTAATCTCTCACTATTTAGTACGTATGCAATGAATCAAAAGGTTAAGACTAAATAATTAATGAATGATTTTTTATTTGGAATAGACAAATACTTTCCATATGAATAAATCATTCGCGTTTGGAGACAATAAATATAGAACATGGCCTCATAACGCAGTCCCTTAAAAATGGATAAGTAATGTAATCTGTACCTTCCTGAATTCTGTCATTGCCATATACAAGATATTCCGCATAGTGTTGTACTGTGGATGCAGAAAAATATAAGGAATATTATTTGTTTACGAAAGAAAAGAAGAAAAACAAGGCTCTATCAGGTAATTATTGCTCAGGTAAGAAACACAAATATGACTAAAATAAAGCAAGCACACACCACACAGCAATTCCCATAGATCAGTACTATTTGTGTTGGAAAATCATATCCGGTAAAAAATTGGATAAAAGAAATTTTAGATCATAGTTATCATTCCATTAATGGCTGTGTACTGTTCCTACTTGGACCCAATCATTCATCACATATTCGAATTGCAAACTAAATAATCCAATCTCCCAATAACTTCAACATCATGAAAAAATGGTAACTGGAAACACTATCTTCATTCAACATGCATCTTCACTCACAACATAAAGGACAATTTCATATTTTACAACAGTTATTAAATAAATATTTCATAAATGCATTTAGCCTAGAAGCCCGGGACAAAGGTTCTGCTCATCCTACATACTGAAACAAATATCTTACACGGGGAAGGTGATGTGATGCAACATCAACAGCTCCAGCTGACCATGAGCACCCAATTAATTTCCTTACAAAAAATCTTGTGACCCTAAAAGGAAGCAGGCCCAGTATTGCAATGCAGAAACTAACTACAGCAACTAAAAAACTCGACCTGAAATGATTCAAAAACTATCATCACAGAGAATTTTCCCAGGAATATAAAATATCTACTTTTTGTTTTAAATACAAAAAAGTAACGCAAGGCATGCACAATGCAGGGAAAGTGTTACCTAGTGATATTCACAAGAAAACTTTGCACCAATGATTTCCTATTTAGTGCCAAAAAAGGATAGACACCAAATGCACATGTTACCTGGAAACATGAAAAAAAAAAAAGATCGTTTTTTTCTTCTCTCAGCTGAAGTTGGCTAATAAATGTGCCTTATAAATGCAAGCATGATTCGAAATGTTTTGCATTAAGATTCAAATTCATGTGAAAAATCCATAACCAGAGATTTGCAAACAAGATAACTCTAGACAACTAAAAAGAAGCTTTGTTATACACAAACCTCGTTTTGAAATATCTTGTAAGCTTCTAGAGCAATATATGCATCAATGGAATGCCCAACCTTCACGCAGACAAAAGTATGAGCTCAGCAGCAAAGAAAGTAAGATTACATTTAAGACCATTCATTCCCTCAAAACATTCCTCGCACATATAATTAGTCAGGTTTAATCACATATGAAGCTATAACAGAGTTTATAAATGTCAGAATGGGAATCAACTTGCAAGATGACAAGTATCTAGCTGGGATCAATAAGAACTACCCCAGATACCAAAGGAGTTCTTTATTAAGTTGCAACTTAAAACTGTCATTTGCGTACCAATATCAATGGAGTTTCCTTCTTTTGAAGATTTTCCCTGATAAATTCGACCTGCGGAAAATGAAATTGAAAAAGACATAATTAATGACTATTACGTTTTCAGCAAAAAGATGGAAATTTTCTGGAGATTTTTATGGATCATTCCCACAATGAAGCAAGAGAAATTTGTCCAATTTCCATGATAATTAATAACATTGGTCACTTGACTAATTTTCACCAGGAGAAAGTGCATAGTGATCATGGATACCTGCAAATCTCACCTCCAGTTTAACTAAAACAACAAATAGATGGCTATAGTTCTTTACACGTTAATAAAAAAAATTACAAAGATAGACATACACCATTTTGTGCAAACTAATAATTTTTTCCAAACATAAGAATTATGAAAACTCGCAAGGTACATAAGAGGCTGACGGAGTTGCAGAAATTATGTAAACTAGTTATCTGCAAAATACCTTATGATTAATTTGTTCTTCCAACGAGAAGAGTTTTCCTCTTGACCAGTCCTAGCTTGATCAGAAAAGAGAATTTTAGCACATCAGGCTAACATAAGAAGTGAACAATAAAAAAAAATCCCACTAATTATCAATTCATGACTAACACAGTATGCTATCCTGCTAATCGCATCAAGACCAGTAACTGTTCTATACTTTGTCGTACATGCCCACATCAACCATTAAGAATTTTCCACTAATAGTATATAAGGCAAGACATAAGCCCTAGCAATATAAGTTTAGACAAGGTAAATATCAAATTAAGAAATTGAATTTAAATTTATAATTCACTTCAGTAAAACAAGAGCCATAGTGAAAGGAAGTTTAAAAGCTACTTTAAAATGCCATTTTAGGCGATTTCAGACTCAGAAAACAGCATCACCTCTAAATTTATTTATACAAAAAGTATAAAAAACAAAGATGCTATAAATAACTCAATAATCATCACATCTTAAAATTTATATAAGAAGAAAACCTAGCGAAGTACACAAAGAAAAAATCCTGAGGTACTTTCAGTAACTTAAAGTTTTAACTGCTCGTAACAACATGGTAAATTTGAATAAAATATAAAAAAACAAGACACTAATAATATATGTTCTTTGGAAACAGAACTAAAAGATGCAGTGTAAGGCTTAATGACTTACCTTTCTCGTGTGGGAGAGATGACCAATTGCTGAAGAAGAAACAAGCAATAAGTAAACACCGTATTGAAAGATGAGAACTAATACAATGGGCCAAAGAGAGAAAAGACCCATGTTTTACCTGTTACAGATGCCTTTCCCCTTAACAGCTCATACATTGCTTCCACAAAATCTTGATAAAATCCTACAACACCTGCACTTTGACATCATATAAACCTCTTCATTTCTTCTGAGGATGGAACAAAATTCACCCGTCACTGTCACTTCGAGAAAGAGAAAACAATGACATCTATGTAAGGCAACAATTCTCCACAGTTGCTTAACAGGCATCAATTTAATTATGGGCATATCTATGTGCGGCTTTATTATATTTGCAAATATGTCAAAACCGAACTTAAGAAGCTGTTCAAAGATGGATTGCATACTCAAGCTCGATCATGCTACCTGGATTTCCTGGTACAACTAATATATGTAAAGAGGGATCTTCTGAATGAATCTCCAACAATTCAGTAGTATATCTACAAAAAGCAGGAAAAAAAATGATGAAGACTTATTGCTAACCAATCAAAATTTATCAGACAAATTGAAGAACAAAGAAATAATTGTAACACTACCATAGAGACAATGAAACGAGCAAAAGAGAACAATCAACATTGTACCCGGAAACATTACACAATCTACTTCTGGCTTTCTTTCTACTGTCTGATGGCAGAAAAGCTTCAGTTCTCATCCCAGTCAACATGTACCTCCCACCAAATAGCCTTTTAGAATAACTGTAAAAGTGACATGCAAATGTCCTTTTACCAGATTTAGTCAACAACCACAAACCATGCCCCACACGAACAAAAAAGTATATTTCTGTTTGACCCATATCTCATAATGCATGAACCAGACACACAATTGACCCAAATTGATAAATAATTAAAAAAACCTTAAAAAATCACGAAAATACAGATAGAATACATGCTAAGAAACTCAGCAGCACTAGCCACAATAAGAGTAACAATGATAGCTTTCCCTAAATACATTGAAGTTCTACAAAATCCCTCTATTGGAATTGCTTGTCTCCAATTGAGCTAGACGCATGAAAACGTGGATAACTAAAGAGTAAATAAAATAACGACCAGTGCATTGGGAGGGAAGATGAGAAAGACATGAGAGCACAAGAAGGAGAAGGAATCTAAAAGTGAAGTACCTTGGATTGGCGGAGAAGGCTGGGAAGAATGGGAAGGAGAGAGCAAGGACGGAGGCGCTCATCCCAGGCGTAGGCCATGCTTTGGTACCCGCCATTAATCCAGCTCTTCCGTTGGGACTTTGGCGGAATTTTCCACGTCGGTTTCGGACCCTCCGATTAACAGATGGCCCGATGGACATTTATTAATGAGAAGTTAGCCCTTTTTCTCTTAATTTTTATAAAATGACTCATTATTCAAAAATTGAATTTTCTGATAAAAAATTTAACGAATTGGGTCTGTTACAACAAGTTTAAAAGATGATGACGACAAATTATCATGGTTTCGTACAAAATAAATTAAATTGAGAATATTTATTTGGTTTAGGACGGAGCACATAAACAAGTATAAATTTTTCATAGAAAAATTATTTTTGTGCTCTTAGAAAATCTCTTAATCATGCTTCATTAATAATTACGCCCTTATATATACATGATTGGATTATTTTATATACTGATAAGTGAGCTATTTTTTGATAAAAATAATTCACTTACCAAACTTACCAAGCCTAAAATAACAAAGACGTGTATCATCAGGGTGGAGTGCAACAAAAAAAAAACTAAAAATTCCTCTATATTTAGATCACCTCGGACACAATAACGGACATTGGCCATCTTTGCCGGACTCGATCGATGGATTGGATCCACATTAGCACGGGAACCACCGAATCCGACTGCTGTGGAGATGGGCGCGTGGACCCGAATAGGAACCGTATCCAAACGCGGGATGGACACGAGATATTCCCGTAATAAAATCCAACCACTCGGAGGTCGGAACCACAAGAAGGGGGGATTCCATTTCCCCGCTGAGATTCGATTCCGATTTGATTTGTTTTCATAGGTATATACATATATATATGTTGCATTTATTTTTTCATTGTTGATTTTTTATTGTATTCTAATTCTTTGTGCAGGTATATATATTGCACTCCTTTTTTTTAATTGTTTGATTTTTTTATTGTATGCATATTCTCTGTGTTGTATAATAATAGGATGGCTGATTGATTGTCCTTTTTTCCCTTTCAAAGCAGTTGTTTTACGTATTTTGATTGATTGGCCGTGTGATCTAGGTTGATGAGTATGTTTTTCTTTATAAAGTTCAAATGGCTGCAGAAAGGAAGGGTTTATTGCTTGCTTTCTTGCTTCTTCTGTGTTGTTTGATCTGTTGGCCAAATCTTGATGCACGGGCCATGAATGAAACTATGGGTAGTAGATGGTATTATTTCTTTGGTTCAAAATTTTGACACCCATGACTCCTTAGGTTATTCTTACAGCCTATTATTTATGGTAGTTGTAGACATGAATTTGATATTTACGGTAGCCTGCCCAGGTCTTTAAATTTGCAGATAATTGTTGTTCGTACATGGATATTTCGTGAAAATTATGGCGTAATGGGACACACTGGGACATGCATATAGGCGCCTGGAAAGGATGTTTTCGTAGGTGTGATTGTTGTTGTCTACTATGATGCGTAATACTATTGGATGATCTAAGTTCTATTGAATGCGGAAGTGCATCTTTTTTAGTGAAAATGTTGGAAGTTCATCAAACTTATACTGATATTTTCGGTTTGTGAGGGCACTTATATCACAATAAATTCTCCTTCCCTCTGTTTTGTCCTGTTACTACTTTCTAGACGTATAAGCAGTGTGTTTTTGCAATTGATAAACCATTTTTGTTTACAGTGATATCCCACCAGTGCGAGCCTCAATGGGTGGTGGTAAGGATAAACATAACGAAGACCCCGAAACTACTGACAAGGGCCTGCTATCAAATCTTGCTCATGGCTTAGCTGGTCATTCAGGCTACCCACCTGCACCGGGGGCTTATCCTCCCTCTCATGGGTACCCTCCCCAAGGGTACCCACCCCAGGGAGGGTACCCTCCCC
>JAVDBV010001813.1:0-13089 GCA_032619315.1 Piper longum
GATCCACCGGCTGGCCCAAAAGCCCGGCTGGGACGTCCACCGCCTCGTCGCCACAGATCCTTTCCTCGCCGCCGGCCAGGAAGTGGCGGCGGCTTGGGCGAGCAAAGTCGCCGGACCCGCCTCGGCCCTCGTCCGGCAATTTCTTTCCGGCGGACACATTGACGAACGGCTTGACCTTGCCGGGCCGACGTCGATGGTGGCCGCCGACATCGCCGTCCTCACCGCTTGAGACCGAGAGAGGGAATAGCATACATGCATATACTACGTCTCATTTGCTGACCTCTGATATACTGCTTCTACTTAATTGTTTTGTGCAAAGTGCAAACAAGGCGAGTTTATACTCTTGAATGGTGGGGATAGTAAAAGAGGGTAAAGTTTTCCTGGGTTTTGGGTGTGGATAGTTAGTTTTGTTTTGTTCTTCCAGTTGAATCATCCAATGTAATAACAATAACATGAACAATAAGAACGCAATGTTGAACCATGTTTATGATATGGTATTGAAGCCGGCGCTCCAAACAAAGGTAGATTATCATGATGTTGAACCATGTCACTGTTTTATGATTGTGAGGAAAACGGTTTCAAATGTCCCCTCGTTTTTAGATTGAGAGGACTGAGCACTCCGCGAGGAACAGAGCACTTCTCTGTTTCCTTTGAATTATTATCTGTACCGATCTAAACTAAGATACCTATCTGTCCGACCTCTTGTTACTTGCTAAGAGAGTGCTAATTACATTACGTTACATAGTTCATGAATGCGAGCTTGTGAATCGTACTGATTTCAAAGCAGGGAGGGCTTAATAAAAGCCAAAAGCATTGGAAACATAACGGCTGAAGCATTGTAGAAGCAGAGCAAAAGTCTCTTTCAATTGGGCTCTTTGCGTGGACAATGTTTTGCTTAAATGTTCCTTCTTACATTTCTTTAATATATAGGTTTGTGAAAATTTTATTCCTTAAAATAATTTTTGGATTAAGAAAGGCTTATAACACTTATGATAAGTCATTTTTGGGACCCCAAAAGACCTAACAATAATGTCATAGCTTGGTTGGGGGCCCAAAAAGTGGTATGAGAGCCAAGTTATGAGTTTGGGAGATTTAATGTTTACCTACGTTAATTGTCAAAGTCTTCTTCATGGGTTATGTCTGATTCGAGGAGAATTTGTCAGGCAATAATTGTTTCGGGGTTACTCGATATGTGAAAGGGGAGTTGTTGAATTTATCCCACATTAATTGTAGAAGGTGTTAGTGAGTTATATATAGGCTAATGTGAAAGTCTTATTCCTTGAGGGAATTATTGGGTTTATCTCATATTAATTGTAAAAGGTGTTGGTGGATTGTATATAGGTTAATAAGAAAATCTTATTATTTGAATTAAATTTTAGATTAAGAGAAGCCCGTAACAACTATTGTAAATCTATTTTGGGGCCCAAAGGGCTCAACAATTGTGTCAAAGCTTGGTCGGGAGCCCAAGAAGACTTTTGGGGGCTCAAATGGCCCAACAGTGGTATCAGAGCCCAAGGGTATCTAACAAGTGGTATCATAACCAAGTTACGACTCCTTCGTGGGTTCTCCCTGATTTAAAGGGAGTTTGCGAGATAATAATTGTTTCGGGGTTGCCTGATGTGTGAAGGGGAGTTGTTGGGTTCAATGATTGTTTCGGGGTTGTCTGATGTGTGAAGGGCAGTTGTTGGGTTTATTCCTCCACATTGGTTGTAGAAGGTGTTGGTGAGTTACATATAGGTTAATGGGAAAACCTTATTTCTTAAGTTAACTTTTATATTAAAAAAAACTCGTGATACTTATTGCAAGTCACTTTTGGGCATCTAAAGGGCCCAACATCAACTTGTACTGATTCTTATCAGAATTTTTCTACAAATTAAAACGGGAAAAGTAAGAAAGAAAAAGAATTTCAAACATATCATAGCCTCACTGCTCAGCCAATCTATCCATTTGTGCGATAAATTGAAGTTGCATGCCGGTAACATGTTTAGGGGTGGGCATCGGTTGGACGGACGTTAGATAAGTTATTGTTCGTGTTCGTCCAAAATTTTGTCGAACAAAACTTGTCCGACTGAATTAATATCTAACTTGTCCATCAAGCCTGGACAATGTTCGTGGATAGTCCGAAATTATATGCTAATTACTAACCCTAACCCTACTTACCAAAATAATCCAATGTCGTCGTCGCCCTCCTCGCGGCCCTCTGTTGCCGCCATTCCCCTGCCCTCCCCGCGGCCATATGTCGCCGCCCTCCTCTGCCCTCCCCCCACCCTCCTCGCGGCCTTTTGCTGCCACCCTCCCCCGACCTCCGTCGCCCTCCTCTGACCTCTGCCACCCTCCCCCGTCCTCCACCGCTCTCCACTTTCCTCCTATCGCCGCCCTTCGTCTCTGCCTCGACTCTGCTGTCGTCTGCCTCCGCCACTTGCCTTTGCCGCTGCTTGCCTCTGCCGGACTGCTGCCCTCTGTCTCTGTCGGACTGCTGCTCTTTGCCACTGTCAGTATAAGATTTCTCCTATGTTTTGAGAGTAATGCTGATCATTTTATATTTTTGAAATACTTATAAGTTTAATAATTATTTATAATTAAATATAATACAAAAAATTATACTGATAAAATTGTACAGCATTTGAATTATAAAAATTTGTGCAATTATTAGTGAAAGAAGCTTGCATTTTGGAGGGAATAGCTATAAATGCAAATTGATATATTTTTTTCAAATGGATCGTATAAATCCTTTGCTAAATTGTTTGCTATGATTATTAATACGAATATATTATTCTAAATTCTTAAATATAAGAGTAGTTTTTATCCTATATTATTTTTGGTTATTTTAAGTATTAAATATCAATTTTATTATATATTTTATTTTGTAATTTTCATAAAATATAATATTAGTATTAAAAATATTAAAGACATTATATTATAAATATAAAATATCAGACATTCGATCGGATAAAAAAATAACTATATTTAATTTATTTTAATTCAGTCAATTTATTGATCATACTTTAAACGTCGGTCAGACATGAGCGCTTAGACGTCCGTACCCACCCTTAAACATGTAATAGCTCGACTGTTAAGGTGTGACCTGGTAAGCGTTTCCGCCATGCACACTGGACAAAAGATCATAAACAGAGGGTATGACGTAGGGCCACCTACACTTGTGTATGAAGCCAATAAAGCAGCTGGTCACCAGCTCTTCGATTTATCTTTTCATGAGGGTTCACACAAGTCGATTTTTCTTTATACCGAAAGCCAAAAAGGAAAGGCCATATTTGTTCCTCATGCCGGTGGAGAAAGACCCATCAACCGAAATGCGGAAAATAACCTCCGGAAACGAAACCAATTGGGAGTACCTAAGTACCAGATGCCTTTTATATATACGCCAATGATAAAGATACTCAACTCCCTTCCACACCTTCCTGTCCGTGCGACGTCGATCGGCATCTACTTATGTCGATGTAGTCGCCACCTTCCTCGTATCCTATCGCATTTCGCCCACAATGTATCACTTCTCATTTCATTCCAGCCCGGTATCAATACTAACGATCGGTTTATTCGCATTGCTAACCATACCCGTCAATTTTGGATATATTCTTGCTGGGAAGGGTACTGTTATGAATCGAGAAAAATTTCCGCGATTCCCATCCTCAATATGAGTTGTTAACATGTGTGTCTACATATTCCCATAAAAAACGCCAACAAACGGAACCAAAAGATCTGACCCCCGGAAAGAAATGAGCTCAGAGCAGCAAGTAGCTACTAGTTGTGTCGTGTTTCATTTCATTGATTAATGTGAGATGCAAATTATATATATCGCTGCAAATGCACCGGTGATGGATCATTCATTTCGTTTAAGAGTGTTGATAAAATGGTTGGCACATAGGAAGTTGTACACTAGAAACATTATAAATCTGTAGTGGGTTCTGTTCTATCTTATGGACGTTATTCCATGTTAAAAAGAAAAGGGGGACCCTCCATTAATGTGAGTGCTTGCTTGTCTGATCGGGAATTAGATCCATGACAACTCAGGGCGGACGCTGCCAATCGACTATTTCCAATTTGGTGTAGGCACGAGAGAAGCACCGTGGGTTTCGTCCATTTTGGAAGGTCAAAAGGCGTACCAAAATTCGCATTTCCCACTAAAAACAAACTTTATCAAGTTGATGTTGGCTCCATGAAAACGCTCCAGGAAGTTGTACCCCTTTCTCCTCCCATCCGTACTCATTGGCTCGCCCGGTTCAGCCCTGCAAAAGACGGCATGCCTGATCAAATAGACCGGCTCGAACTTGGTAGGCCACCTTAGAGTGCAAAATTACATAAAATAAACGTAAAATTTAGAGTTCATAAATTTTCTTATAAGTGTGTCAAAATTTAGTTAAAATAAATTTTAATTTCAGCTAAAACAAATATATAAATTTGTTTGGTTGTCCTGAAAATACATGAGTGAAATGTAAAATTAGAGGTTACAATATTTTTTGTGTTTGGATGTTTTAAAATTTAGTAAAAAAAATTCCATTTTATTCAAAATAAGTTTATATAAATATTTCATAGTGTAATATTTTCTTATAAAAAATAAAAAAAAATGAGAAAATTTTTTAGAGGATATGCATATGTGTATGGAAAAAATATTTTATTTTTATTTTATTTCCTTACTATCAAATATGTAAGGAATTTTTTTAACATTTTTATATCATAATATTTTATTGTATTTCTATTTCAAATAATTTTTTTTTATTTATAATATTTTCATTCCAACCAAATGGACCATGTATTAAAAAAAATTTTAAAAATTCATATAAAAATAAAAAATTTGAAAAAAATTATAGGAGACACGTGCACATGGGAACGGGTATTACATTTTTATATTTTGTTTACCGAACAAATGATGAGCACGTCATCAGAATGAAGTTTGAGTCCATACCCATTGGTCCGCATATGTTACTCTTGAGAATAAATCTTTGGTGGTTGCACGACAGGATAAGATACCATGGATGATTAATTTTTCCATGATTTGTGGAGCAACCCTGGGGTGGAGTTCTCTATAAATATCCCCTTACACCCACAGAAAATTCGTAACCTGCCACTTTGTCGTCCTTGCCAGAGTCCTTGTCGGAAGTGTCACTCTAACGACCATTTAAGCCACCAAGTAATAACCACGACTGTCCCAGAGCAGACCAGGTAGAGCGTCGCTGTCCCAGACCCTTGCCGGCACTGAAATTACCCATTTCCGGCCCAAGGCCACCGCCGAGCAAGGACAGAAGTTCAGATTGTAGTCCGCACATCCATCTGTCCAATCACCACCTTTTGAGAGCATAGAAGCTTGTTGTCGCCATCGCCACCTTTTGAGCCGTCGACCGGCCGACCTGAGTTGCCTTCGGCCACCTAACCATAGCCAGTCGACTACCCACATCACTGAGAATCGCCAACGACCAAGCTCCACCGCTTCAGACTCACCTGTTGGTCGGAAAACGGCCACAATGTCCCCGGTGATAACCACTATCGTTGGGAATTTTTCGGCGAGTTTTCCGTCGGTCGCCATCAACTCCAACCACTGGACCACCGTGGTCATGCTGCCTCTGCCAGACTGGTCGATCAGAGGGATATCCATCAACCGCCATAGTCAGAAACGCCTTCGCCCTCACATCCAACTCTGGCGTTGCACCACCCACCCAAGTTGGTTTGGTTTGTTGGGCCCGCTTAATGGACCGAGTTCTCTTGTTCTGCCGAGGCTATAACCATGCTTGGCCTGCCCTAATTCTGATCATGATCTACCAACCCATGTTTGGCTTCTGGCACGCCGTACCCCATCGATCATCCGACACACCAAGCCTCGGCTCAGCACCTCCGTACGCCCGCCGGTCCAACTGCTTAACCCGATCCTGGTTTAAATATTTTTTAGCCTGGACCCGATCTGGTTCAGCACGCCCTCATTTCAGAAATTATGTGAGGGGCTTCTCGACTTTGTACATGAGATTTTTCAACTTAGTATCACATATAACATCTAATCGGGTAAGTTCATATTTACAAGTGAGAATATACTATACATTTTTAACTCTACTTAACCATTTTAAAGAGATAATTTAAACTTGTTACGTTGCGTTAATTACGTTATACTAATTAGGTCAGGCCTTTTGTAAATAATTTTAGAACAACATGGTTCTTTGTTGGGGATGGTAGGTTAGACTATAGATGTTGGTTATACATTAATGGTCACGAGTTAGAGAAAGAAATATGCGGGTTAGCAACAGGTTAATTGTAAGAATTTTAAAAACAAAATTTTTTAAAATGAGTGGATTGTGATATTTATTAACTTAGTCTCACATTTAATAATTATTTAGGTAAGATCTTATTTATAAATGAAAATAAATTAAAATTTTTTAATTTTGTTAACCATTTTTGAAGATATAACTTAGGCTCACTAATTTGTATTTTGGGCTAGGTCATTAGATTTGATTGACGTAAAATTTGGTTACATTATCCAATTTCGATATTCCAGATGCAACGATAAGGTACATTTTTACATTGGAGCACCAAAAGAACCTGTTTTAAGCCTTAGAAGACGTGAAACACTTGAAGTCGACAAAGTAAAAAGCGACAAAAATTCACTTTTAATTGTAATTTGCAAAAAAACATAAAATTAGTGGATTGTGAGTGTAACTTAGTGTGGGCTGACATAAGAACTCACGTTGGACCTCATGGAACCACATAAAAAACTTGTTTTCTACTCATTGTTCTTTCGTTCTTGCTAGGTTTATAATCACGATAAGAGAGTTCTTTTTTATGTTGCCTATTGAAATTTCCTTTTTTTCAAGCAGAAATATCCCCTTTTTTCCCAACATGAGGCAGAAATATCTTTGATTAGGGAAGAAACTTGAAAAATAAGTTCTTTATAAAAAAAAAAAGTCGATGAAAGCTTTTGTAATTTCTTGAAATCATTTGACCAGGAAGCCGACGTTTGACCGTTTTAATTTTTGCTACGTTTTGTTGTTTCCCCAAGTCAAGGCTGTTTGTTTATAGTTTGAAGATTTTTGTATCTTTCTCTTTTTAGAGTGCTTTCTAAGTAGTCGTCGATTGTCGCATGCACGACATTATGCGATTTTTAAATATTTATTATTCTTTTATTTGAAAATTATGATTAAGTGATTTAAAATTTTGCTTAAATTTAAATTAAATAAGAATATAATAAATTTATATTAAAGAGTTTTTTATAATATATATTATTATTTTCATCGTATCATTATATATTAAAAATTTTTGTATACTATTATATATTAATAATTACAAAATTAATGTTTTCTGTATCACCAATATATATCTCGATACGGCCAATACGAACGGATATTGAAGGAAACAGTACAAGTCCGACACATCCAATACTGCCATTTATATCCCCCAAAACGATTTTCTCCTTTGATCATTTCACAAATTCTTAGAAAAGTTCAGTTCTACTCCAAAAACGATCATCTTTACCCTTCTTTCATTCGCATTTAGGTGAATTTCATTATTCTTTTATAGTTTATATTAACAATAATAATAACAGATTAGATGTCCTCCCTCTTCTGCTCATACTTCTTCTGTTTTCTTTATATTTTTACCAACACTTATCAGCTCTTTTATTATACATGCATCTTCTATTGTTTTTGTAAGGGATACAATAATTATTTTATTTTATTTTTCCTACACAAAGCATAATCATTTTGTTTATTTGAAACCGGCGTTTGAGAAAGAAAACGATAACTCCACTACAGATGCATCATTAAAAAAGGTTGTTTAATATTGAAACAATGTTATTATAACAGGACTGTAATGAGGTGAACTTTGAAATTGTGAAGATCCTACATAAATAATAGAGATTTGTCATATGGAAATGCTTTGCTCTCGTTCCAATATTCTCCTTCCGTTGTATATTTGGAGAAGTGCACAACCTAAACCTTGAAAATTAATGGTGTTTCAAGAATACAGGAGAAAATTACATGTTTTAAAGTTTTTTTTTTCGTCCGAATAAAAGGTGGATTGGATTTGCAGCTTTTTAGAGGAGGCCGATTAATTTTGCCTTGGATATGTCTTGGTACTCTATATTTATATTAGTACAACAAATATGATGTTTATTTTCAAGATATAAAGGAAATATTCAATCTAATTTAAGCTTGTTTACATATTAAATAATTTGAACATTATTTATTTTAGAAATTTAATTTTTTTTAACTTATATTTGTTTTTTTTTTATAAACTTTACCTATAAGATATGTGAGATGAATAGGTATTATTATTCCATTCTTGTATGAAATTTAACTTAATTTCTATTGATGTTTAGACAAAAAATTAACTTAAAATTGATATTTCATTTAATATTTTTTTATAAAACATAGTTCTTATATTTATTATTAATGTATTACATACAAGTCTGATACATACTGGGTTTCTAATACATGTAGGATTTTCAAAGATCCAATAGTTATCAATTTATTAATTTATTAATTTAATAAATCAACTTATTTTAAAAATTGATAAGCTTAAAATAGGGCCAGGTTTTAGATGATTTAAATTTTTTACTTCTTTTTTTAGTAATAATAGTAAACTTACAACTAATGATGAGGCAAGAGGAGTGTTCATCTTTCAGAACTTCTCCTTGATATGTAGGTAAATAATATTAATGTAATTACTAATTAACTACAAGTTTAAAACAACCATTTCAATGGTGAAATTGGATTTGGTAAAGCAAAGGCCATAACAAATCCTGTGCAACAGTTCTCTCATTGGTCGAAATACCCATAATTAATGAAGTCCGAAGAAAAAAAACTATAACAAGCAGTTAATGTTAGATGTTGGACGTATATATATTTATATAATTGTATCATATGCTTTTATTATTAAGGGTTGGGCTTAAATTAAATCGATCTATTAAAGTTAAGGTTAATAGACCATTAATAATTAAAGATAAGTATGGATAAATATATGTAGATACCGGTTTTCATAATCTCTAATTTATAATGGGTTAAATTGGAATTATGAAAGATAAGGATAAAAATATGGTTATAAGTATAAATACGGTTATGGTCCCTGAATTTGTACATAGTTTTTCTTTCTGGTATCCAATCTCTAGAAATTTGGTTTTGAAGAACCTATGTTGAATTTGAAAAATCAAAACTTTAAGAAGTCAAGAATCATATTATTTTTATAGATTCATGTACGCTTCTTCTATTCAATTATATATCCTTCATGATTTGATACGAAGAACAATAAAGTTTTGGTTTTTAAAAATCGGCATGAGAGCCAACTTCATATTAAACCATTAAGGATTAGTTTTTTATTTGTGTTTAATTTTGGAATGAGTCAATCATCCACTTTGGTATTTTATTAAAAGAAAGAAAGTTTTTTTTGGGAGGGCCTCAATCCCAAAACAATACTTGCTTGTATGGAAAAAAATTTATGGTTGGAATTTTCAGTATTTTCTTATTCACCAAAATTAGATGAGGTGCTAATTGACATAGTTTACATCCAATCTTTTATGTTTTTAACTTATTAGGAATACCCCAATTTTTGTACCAGTTATTAGGAATATCCCAAATTTTGCATTGCCAGTGGTAAGGAAAATATAAGGAATTTGTATATGAGATATTTATTTCCAAATCAAAGTCCTCTTTTCGAAAATTATCAAATGAAGAAAATAAAGTTACAAAAGGTTATAATTTCAGAAATTTTCAAATAAAGATATTTTTATAACCTTTTCAGTTTTATTTTATTTATTTATTGGATTATTAAATTCAATTTATGGTTGAGTTATAGTTAATATTTTAGAATTTATTTATGAGTATAATATGCTGTCAAAGTAGCCTCTTTGTAGAAATTAACTTATTTTAAAATATTAAGACGGTTGTGGGTATATGATTCATATGAATATTAATCGGCCCAAAAGAAGGTTAATATTTGACAGAATTATATATTCATTTTTTGTAATAAATATACGATAATTATCAAGTTTTCATGTGAATAATAAATTAGCCTAAAAGAAGGTTTATTATTTGACAGGATTTATTGTCTATATTTGATTACTGCACAAAGAGTACCACTTACAAATTAATATTTCTATCCAAAGACTAAATATTAATGTTGTGCTAGGTATCTGTTGATGAGATTAACTATTATTTGAATTATTAATCTTATTATGTGCATGTTGTTTTGTTCTATTTTCAGTTAATCAATCTACTTCTATGATTTTTGCCAACATCAATTCAGTTCCAATTCTTAAAGATAATTTTAAGGATTGGAAATAAAGGGTAATGATTATTCTCAGCTGCATGGATCTTGACCTTATATTAAGGACTGAACAACCTGCTTCTCTTACGGACAAAAGTTCCATTAGGGAAAAACGTGACATTGAGAAGTGGGAACGTTCAAATCGCATAAGCCTTATGATCATGAAGCGTGGAATTCCAAAGACCTTCAGGGGTGATGTGTCTAAAAAGGTTACTACAGCCACTGAGTTTCTTAAAGAAACTGAAAAGTGTTTTGTAAAAAACAATAAGGCTAAAATAATTACACTTTTGTCAAACTTGATTTCAATGAAATTTAAAGGTAAAATAAGCATAAGGGAGTATATCTTAGAGATGTCAAATATTGCTTCAAAACTAAAAGCATTAAGGTTAGAGCTATCTGAAGATTTGATCGTACATTTAGTTTTAATTTCTCTTCCTGTACAATTCAGTCAATTCAAGGTCAGTTACAACTATCAAAAGGACAAATGGACTCTTAATGAGCTCATTTCTTATTGTCTGCAAGAAGAAGAAAGGTTGAAGCAAGAACAGGCTGAAAGTGCTCACTTAGCTAATACCTATAAGGACAAAAATAAGAAAACAAAGAGGGTTAAGGAAGCTGATAATGGGTCTTACAAGCAACAACAAAAGAAAGAAAATTAGGCTTCTTGTTGTTTCTTTTGTGATAAACCTGGATATATGAAGAAGGAATGCACTAAGTATCATGCCTGGCGTGTAAAGAAAGGTCCATTTCTTAATTTTGTTTGTTTTGAGGTTAATTTAGTTTCAGTACCAATACACACTTGGTGGCTAGATTAAGGTGCTACTACTCACATAAATATGTCAATGCAGGGTTGCTTGAGTTGCCGAAAGCCAAATGATACTGAAAGATTCATTTATATGGGTGATGACAAATCACTTATAGTTGAAGCAATATGGATTTTTAGATTATTATTGAAGATATGATATTATTTGGATTTGAAAGAGACATATGTAGTACAATTTTTTAAACGAAATTTGGTTTATATTTCTATATTGGACAAATCTGGTTACTCTTGTTCTTTAGAAATAATAAATTTAGTCTTTTTCTAAATTCAAATATTGTGGGTACATATTCCTTGTCTTTTTATGATAACCTATATTTTCTTGATACTATTGCATCTTTTAATGAAACTTTATATGTAGGCTTATGTGGTACGAAAAGAAAATTAACTAATGAGAATTTTACTTTACTCCGGCATAAGCGTTTAAGACACATTTCTAAACAAAGAATTGTACGACTTATGTAAAATGAAATTCTTGATTCCCTTAATTTATCGGATTTTCAAGTCTGTGTTGACTGCGTTAAGGGAAAACAAACAACTATAAGGAGACTAGGTACCAATAGATTTTCAAGCATCTTAAAACAAATACATACGAACATTTGTGGGTTATTCCTTACGGCTTCTTAGAATGGTCAATAATATTTATTACGTTCATAGACGATTATTCTCGTTATGGTTACCTATATCTCATTCATGAAAAGTCTGAAGCATTGGACGTGTTTAACGCATATAAGGCTGAAGTTGAGAACCAACTTGACAAAACTATTAATACTATCAGATCTGACCGTTATGGTGAATACTATGGCAGATATGATGGATCAGATGTACAACATTCAGATCCATTTGCCAAATTCCTAGAAGAGTGTGAAATCGTCCTACAATACACAATGTCATGTACTCCTATCATGAATGGTGTTGTTGAGAGACGAAACCGAACATTAAAAGTCATAGTGAGAAGTATGATTGTTCATACTAGTTTACATGATGCACTCTGGGGTGAGGCACTAAAGACAACAACATATCTTCTTAATAGGTACCAACAAAGGCAACAATCAAGACTCCTTATGAATTATGGATTGGAAAAAACCCCAGTATTAAGCATTTACAAATTTGGAGTTGTCCAGCTGAGGCAAGGCCTTATAGGCCAAATGAAAGGAAACTGGACTCAAGGACAGTAAGCAGCTATTTTGTTGGGTATTTTGAACGGTCTAGAGGGTATAAATTTTATGATCCCACAACAAGATCATTCTTTGAGGCGGGAAATGCTCAGTCTTTTGAGGATGTTGAGTTTGGAGGGGGAAATGAGGTTAGAGACTTTGTCTTTGAAGAAGAATCTATTTCTCTTCCTATGATTGTTTTTTATAATAATCAATATCATATTCCTGATGTTGTTCAAGAAACAATACCAGAATTATAAGACAATGTCGATAATCTCCCTAATCAAGTTATATATGAAGAGCAAACTAAACAGCCTCAAGAACAAATGTCATTGAGGAGATCCACAAGAGAAAGGAGAAATGCAATTTCAGATGATTATATCACCTTTCTCTAAGAACATGAGGATAACAATGGAATGGTGGAAGATGATCCAATCAACTTTCATCAGTCATGAAGAGTTCTAATTCTTAAACGTGGATTGATATCATGAATGAAGAGATGAAGTCCATGAAAACTAATGACGTTTGGGGTCTTGTCTCATTGCCTGAAGGTGCGAATCCTATTGGTTGTAAATGGCTATTTAAAACCAAGAGGGATTCGAAAAGTGATGTACAAAGATATAAGGCTCGTCATATTGCTAAGGGTTTTACTCAAAAAGAAGACATTGATTATAATGAGATTTTTTCTCCAGTTTCATTAAAAAACTCATTAAGAATAATTATGGCATTAGTGACACATTTTGATCTTGAGTTACATCAGATGGATGTAAAGACTGCGTTTCTAAATGGTGACATTGATGAAACAATTTATATGGTGCAACCAGAAAACTTTGTATCGGAAGATTCAAAGAATAT
>JAVDBV010001814.1:0-17028 GCA_032619315.1 Piper longum
GTCATTGCACACTATAATAATACAGAAGAAAATGTTAGTTCTATGATTGCTGTAGAACTTCACCAAGAAAATTCAACTTTTAAATGTAGCTGAATTGCAAATTGCAATAATCATCTTGATGATTAGATATTACCTGCAAAATGAAAAGATATGCTTATCGCATATTGCTTCTAAGATATACATGTGCGCATACGTACAAAATAGTTAATCTCTCATTGTTTCAGAGTGTATGAACATAGTTTTAGTTAAGTGTATCCTACCTTTTGCAGATTCTTTAGAGATCTGAACCATATTTTGAGCAAGTGTATCAGCTATGCTCAGGTTATTATGTTGTTCTGTCATATCACTTCCCTTCACAACTTCCTTCTGGAGCTTTTTATTTGCCTGCATGGAAGGATATCCAACCCTCATCAGACAAAAGAGCTTATACAACATCCTTGTAGGAACTTTAAAGACAAGGCACACCATGATGATAAAAGAAGATGAAAATTGAAAGTATAATAAAAGGTTTCAGGAAGTAGTTTAGACATTGCATTCCTTTGCCACAAAAGGCAAAGAACCAATTATATTTTTACTAAAACAAATAAAAGATATTAATGGTGGGGAGCTAACTTACAGCAGTCTTTATTGCAGAATTTCTTCTCTGCATCTTTCCATTGTTTGTCCCTAATCTTGGAGCCCGATCAACAGAACCCTCCAATGAGCACTGCCTTGATGGCAACAAGTCGATGTCATGAGTACTGACTGATTTATAAACTGGATTCTTCTTTAGAACGGAAGGGATTTTGGGTTTTTTCGACTGTCTAAAACTTGCCTTGATTGGTGAATTCGTCACTTGTGAGGATTTCCTGTTGTGATTCTCTATCAAATTTCTTCCATCTCGTGAATTATTTTGCATCTTGTTGCTTTTCCTGGCAACTGAATTAGTCCATTGTTGCGCTGTATTATTATGAGCAGGAGTTTTTGACTTAATGGAGTTCTTCCCTCTAGCTTCCCCACTTTGTATGTCATTTCCAACTGATCTAGAAACTCCCTGTTTAAGGCCTTGATTTTTTATTTCACTAACCACAGAATTTGCAAGAAAATTTCCTCTTTCTTTTCCTTCATTAACTGCCATGGGCAATGGCTTAATCACGACTATAGGGGGCAGTTCCTCAGTTGCATTCCAAGACCTTGAGGTCAAAGAATAATCGCTGGTTGGATCATTTCTTAACAACCCTTTATATCTCATGCTTTCAATTATATTTTTCAACTCTTTTTGTCCCCGATCTCCAACTCCGTCAGCAATTGGCAAATTCATTACTTTGGGCATTTGGATGTCAAACACAGGCTTTCTCAGATGATAGCTCTTCTTGGTCTCAGATTCTTGTGGAGCAGATTGAACTGTCCTGGCAGGGAACTCTTCAAGACCCATTAGCTTAGCTATCAAATTGCTTGGCTTAGAGGTTTTCATTGGCTGTTCTACTTTTCGTTGGCTCTCAGGATGATCGGAAAAGGATGTACAAGGACTTGAGGAATGTAACTCAGAATGAACATCATACTGTCTCCTGCCTGATGAAAACTTCTGATCTTCATCAGAAGAAACTGAAAACAAACTCTGCTTCACAAGACTGTCCTTGATCACTTTCTTTATCTCCTCGATGCAGTGTCTAGCAGAATCATCATGATTGAGTGTTGACAGCTTGTTCTCTGGCGTCTTCTCATGAATGGAGTACTGGAATCGACCAGAACCAATCTCCTCTGCTCGAACTCCTACTTCTCTAAAGGAGTGCTGTCTTCTGGATGATGATATCTGGTCCAAAAGGCCATCTCTGAGGACACTCTTGAGATCGCGAAACGAGTCCATCGATGAAGACCCATCAATCGAAAGATTTCTATAGTTAAGCTGGCTCAAGCTCCGGTAGTCACTGTCATCAAAACCAGAAACAGTATCACTGGCACCAAAATTTTTCTTTTCATATTCCTCTCCATGGTTGGATGGTTTTGCCATCTTTTTTGATCTGGCCAAGAACTTGGATGCTTCTTGCAGTCTGCCAAGCATGATCACTGATTCTTGCAGCTTCAAAGCACTCTTGAGGAGATCTTGAGCTACGTTCCTTGACAGATCATCCACATTTCCCCCCTTTGACCAATATTCAATCATCTGATTTAGCTCAAAAGAAGATGCATTACTCGCTTCACTGACTCCTTTACGGGCCATATCTCCCTTGATCTCCTACTCCAATTTGTGATCCCTTCAAATGCCAACGTGTTTCTCAATTTCTATCAGCGCCACAATGAGTTTGTGTTGAAGCATTTGTTTTGTTTAATGGGGGGCATGCACATCTCTTATATCTCATGGTCGCTGAACTACTGGTTTCCATTTGGGGTGAGCTATATTCTATGAGGAAAACAGGAAAAAAGAATACCCATTTTGGCTAGTTCAGATTGTGGACAACAAACACCATTAAAAAAATGACAACCAATTCAAACAAGTATCAAAATGCTTACCAAATGGTTGGCCTGCTATGTTAATCTGACCAAATCAGAGCAAAAGCCAATAAGTGATAAGAGCAAACAAAAGCACAAAAACAAAAAACAGACAGTTCAATGAATTCAAGCACACAAGCAACGCCAAACCTTGTTAAATACTAATAATAATAATAAGAGCAAGTGCTAGATATAGAGAGAAGCCCACCATGAACAAGGATGAAAGTCTTCCGCCTTTCCCCCTGATAATTTGAGAAAAAAGAAGGAAACTTTCTGGAATTTTTTTTTATCAAAGTTGCAACAGCTACACAAATTTAAATCTCCCACGAAGAAAAGTCTGATAAGGAAACATAACAGCAAAGGGACCCGCTACTTGTATTTTAATGGCAAGCCTCAGCTGCATGAGGGGCGCCCATGAGATGAAGACCGCGTTTTTATGTGGACCTGCAATCCCAGATCTTCCATCTTCGAGCTCAACATTGAAAAAGTGTCGGCAAAGCATCGCCCAAGACCATGAAGCGGGTGGAAGAAGACAACAGAGCCACCATTAATGCATAGACTGCAACCTGTTGGCTGGGGGACTTGTCCACTCTTCCTCCATTAATGCTTAGCAAACCCAGAACACCAAAGGTCCAAAACATGCTTCACCTTCCCAAGGCGAGGTGGAGCTTCATGGTCCCCCTGCCATGGCTGGTCCCCCTTCCATGGCCGGTCCCCATGGCGCCGTAGGAGCTCGTTTGTTGTTGGCTCAAAGGCTCAAGTGCTCGTGTTTGGCAGCTACCAAATCTACCATTTCTGGCAACAATGAGACAAAGATTGGTGGGAGTGCAAAATCCATGCAAAACAAACAAATAAAAAGTGGAGTTGATGGAGACGGTGGACAAAGCGGGTCGTGAAGAAGGTTGCGTTTTGATGATGATTGAATTGAAGCAGGGAGTGTTTTGACGATTAATTTGTTCATTCATTAATCAAACTTATTGGTTTTGTTATTCACAGTTAATTAATTTAAAATTTCTGATTTCTCACCCAACTATATAGTATATTGGTTTGAAAATTTATTAAATTTAAAATCCGGCTATAATTGTTCATTTTTCGTCTTGGTCAAATCATAACATCATAAGAACAGTCTAAATTCTAACTATATTTTTGTCTTCACTTAATAATTATGTTTACATCTACATTTTTCATTGTCTTGCAATCTGTTGTTAAATTTAATTGCACAATAAAAAGACATTTGCCAAGATCATAGTTTAATATATATCAAACGATCTAACTATTGGGTTTATATCATATTGGTCGTGAATAATCTTTATAGTTTGTATATATGCTAATGTAAAAATCTTATTCTTTAAGTTAATTTTTAGAGTAAAAGAGTTTTGTAATACCTATTACAAATCTCTTTAAGGGGTTCAAAGAATCCAAAAAGTGGTATTTAATTGGGGGTCAAAATGGTCCAAAAAGTGGTATTAAATTTGGGGTCTAAAAGGGCCCATGAAGTGATATCGGCCTTGTAGAGGTTCGTGAAGGAGATTAAACTTCTTGTTTGTTTTTTACAAGATGGTTGAGAAGATTATAACTAAATTTCCATTTCTTATATTTGATAGAGGTAATTTTCTTACGTAGAAAGTGAAGATTCATGCCATATTGAAAGGTGGTTATATTATTTCTTAAATTTGATGGAGGGTAATTTTTCTACGTGGAAAGTGAAGATTAATGTCATATTGGTGAAATGTGGTTGTGTTGTTGCTCTTAAAGGTAAGGATTAGAAACCAAACAAGAAGATATGATAGATACATAATTTACTGAAAAAGATGTGAGATTGCTCAGGATTTTATTGACATTAGATGTATTATTTAATGTGCATACTGTTGATACAATGACAAAGGCTTTTTAGAATAGTCTTCACAAAATATATGAAGACAAGTCTTTAATAAGTAAGATTTTTCTAGAAAAGAAATTAAATAATTTAAAAATAAAGGATGTGACTTCTATTCATGAATACTTAAATGTGTTCAATTGCTTGGTGAATGATCTATTGGGAACATTTGCAATGGTTGACGTGGAAGAACAAGTTACCTTACTTCTCTGTTTAATGCCAAGCATGTGGGATAATTTAATTATGAGTTTGAGCTATCTCTTGTCAGAAGAACTAATGAGAAAGTCAACAATATCAACTTCATATTTAAGGGAGCAAGTCTTGGTTTCTGAGGAGAGCAAGAGTGGGTTCAATTAGAAAAATAATGGAAGAAATGTGGTAAGGTACTTTTATTGTAACAAGGTTGGTCACATAAGAAGGTACTGCAAAAAAATTGACATGGGATATATAACATGACAAGGAGAAGGATTTAGAATAATAAAGTAAAGATGTCATTTCTATTGATTATGGAAATGACAGATAATTATTACTTCTTGTAATGATGAGTGCTTTTGTAAGAGAGATACTTCAAGTTGGATTGTGGATTTTAGAGTTTCCTTTTATGCGAAGTCATGTAGATAGTTCTTCACTACTTATAAATTAGAAAATTTGGGAATGGTGAAGATGGAAAATGGTGACACATCACGTGTTGTTGGTATGGGAGATGTGCATATGGTGATTAATTTGGGTCACAAATTATTTTTGAAGAATGTGAGACGTATTCCAAGCTTAAGGGAAAATATATTGTCTTTAGGCAAGTTTGATGATATTGGTCATAGTTCTCAATTTGCTAGAGGAGTATAAAAGTTATCCAAAGGAACAATTATCATTACAAAAAAGAAAAAATGTGACAGGTTATACAGGACATTCGTTCAATATGTCAAGAGTAGAAGTACTCTTGATAGGTTTACTAAACAAGTTTGGCGTCGACAGGATGGTCATACTTAGGTATAAATGGAATTTTGTAATAAGATTCTTAGTAATGATTATACTCATGATAAAAGGAAGTTTGATGTTAAGTTGGAAGATGAAGATGAAATATTTTCCAAAACTCGAGTGGATGGGTTAGTAAAGATGTTTAAAGAGAAGAAGATCCTATATGATGAAAAACAAACTCGTAATTCTTTTCCCAAGAAGGTGGGGGAGATGCACTAGAAGTTCTAATTTGAAAGTTGTCCATATGGGTTGAAAAAGGGAAGAATTGTTGGAGTCCTTTATCATACGATGAATGTGAGGAGACATGCAACTATATAGGGAATCGTAAACACATGGAGTTACTCTAAGAAATATAAGAAATTCGAGTAAAATTATAGAAGATGGTGAGTATTTAGTGTTGGTTTCTTCGTATCTTCGAGAATGAGTGTTTCTTGAGTATGCGCTTTTTATAAATAAATATGTAGTTGTATTGTGAAGTTGAGTGAGAGAGATATAAAACTAAACTAAAGAGGGTATATAATTGAGGGTGTCATTTTAATTGTGAATTGTGAGTTTTTCAATTGGATGTGTATCCTAGTTGAAGATTGTGGTTATTTCTAATTGAAGTATATTCTAATTAGAGATTATAAGTTGTCTCAAATTAGAGAGTGCGAGGATTTTCCAATTAGAATAATTTATGTACTTATTATTGGTAAAAGTGGATGACTTGTGATATTCTTTATATTTTGAGGTTCCACGTAGATAATTAGGTATTTATTGACTCTTGTTCATTATTTATCAAATCATATTAAGGTATTATTGGGATTTTATACGTTAAAATCCTAATACTAACTACCAATGAATGTTTCACTCATTTTTAAATACAAAAAATCATGAATCAGATTTTTTCTGTTTGTCTCATCTGTCTAGAATAGATATTTAAAAAACTTGTATTGAAGGCATCTAAAGAGTTGAAACCTGGCTCTATGTACCCTACCAGGTACATACCAGATTTATAGTCAATACGGGGTATACTTAGTTCAATAGGTTGAACCGGTTTCATCCACATTTTAAAATTTATAATTAAAATGCATTTTAGAAAAAAATGTATTTTGTCATGAATATTATTTAATTATATACCGGTTAAAACACTATGATTTTCTACAAAAAAATCCATAATTTGTGAAAACTTTACATTAAAGGCCTGGGTACAAATTAAAATGATATATTGATCTGAACTTTACCAGATTTGAAGATTGGCTGGTATGTGATATGCTGAGTAAGATCGGGTAGAACAACGCGGTATTTAAAATTATGATCGGAACAATAACAAAAGGAAGAAGTGTCCCAATGTTATCATCCAAGAGGACACAACAAAGTTAGTTCAAAGAAACAAGAATGAAAACTTGGGATAAAGAGAAATTTGAGCCCAAGCAGCTAAATCACCGGCAGGGCTTCCCTAAAGCAGCAAGAAATATATTTGCTCTCATTGATCTTCAAAAAAAAAAAGAGAAAAGGTAACCAACATGAATTCTACCATTCTCTTCACAAATATAAGATGTCAATGCCTATCAGTAGGGCTTCTCAAGCCTCCAATGTTCTCTAGCTTTTCAATGTATGATATCTTCTTGCTATTCACATTGTCATCAACAGCTTTTCCCTTGAAACTATTGGACTGTAACTTGCTAATAAAATTTACTAATCCTTTCTTCTTGGTTTCTGGTTCTTGGTCCACTGGTTGCCATCCCATGAAATCTGATAGTGTCAAGGAGGTTGGTCCATTCATTGTTGTCAACTTCTCTATTTCTTCTGCAGGATTGAGGAGTTCAACAGGTCCATTCACAGGAGAGTCTGATACTGAATATGGCCTATTGGGTTGTGCTTGTAAGGGATTTTGAGCAAGATAATCAGCATAGAGAACATCTTCAATTCTTGACATAACTGTGAAAGATAGACTCTCGAGGATCCTCGAGTAGCTCTCTATAACAGATTGCCCCACATCCTGTGCAATAGATCAAGATGCCAATGATATTAATTTTAACCTGGAATTCGAAATGAATCAATCATGAACCAGTTTAAATTGACTCGATGTTAGGCTTCTAAGAGAGCCGATTCAAATACCGATTCCTTTTTTTGTAACACATTTAAATAGATGAAAGGTGCTCATAAAAGATACCTTGTTGTATTGAATCTTGCTTATGTCCAAGGCAGATTGAGGAATACCAGGGAACTTCTGCTTGAGAAGGACTAGAATGGTCTCTGCCCTTTCTTCAAAGAGCTCCCTCTTCTCCAAGCTCACAGCAGAACCCCATGTAGACTTGTTGCTATCCTTGTTGTTCATCTTTCTCTTCCAGATAACCACAGATGCCTCAATTCTGTTCTTAAGATCAAGGACCTTGTGCTCAGTTGAGAGATCTAAGGTAGATAGGAACTGCTCTGGATCAAAGAAATCAACTGTAATACTCCTATACATAGAGTACCCAAGGCTTTCTCTCCCATTCTGATCAAAACCAAACATGTTTAGCAGATTAAGAAGTGCAAAAACAAAAAACCCAGATTTTAATCTGCTCACTCTACCTTGGGGAGAGACTCAATGTAGTCCTCAGGAATCTCCATTTCTGATAGGATATGAGCATTGATAGCCATGGCTGCTTTGAGCACCTGATTCACAGAATCCTTCTGATAGTGCAGCCATTTTCTGGACATCTCTGGGAGACCTTCTGGGGGCACTTGTGGCTTAGGAAGCCACCATTTATCTCCCTGTCTTGGTCCATTACTTTTGTCTCCCTCCTCTGATTCTCTTTTCACATACCAAAACCCGCTTCTATCTTTGAAATTATCTAGGTAATCCTATCATAAAAAAAAATAGTAAGCAAAACTATAAGATGATGGTATACTGATCTAAAGGAGCAGATAGAGTATTAACTATAAGCATGGCATCAAGCTTGTGCAGGGCAGGAATGCTCATTAGGAGATCAGCACGTTGGCGTGTGATCATAACCTGCATGAACATGGAATTACCCAGTTGATAAATTACTACAAGGATTCCAGTAATTAGATGATAATGAAGTGTAATCAAAATTGAGATTTTTTTTTGTACTTCTACAGTCGACCCATCTCTTGTTTTCTGCTGGGAAGGAACAAACTCTACAATGTGATCAGTGACAGACAATAGCCAATCAATTTCTTTTCTCCATCTTGCTTTTCTCTCTGCAGACATTGGCTCTAAGCGCCATTGTTCACCAAACACAGAAGCTGAAAAAATAGAACATCCTAGTTCAGATCATAGTTGCAAGATTGCTTGCTTAATCTGTTTGATCAAGTACCAATCCTAATGTTGCATCTATTCCACGCTTGCTAACCAATGGCAAGGTGTACATTTCTCAATTCTAATACTTCATTTCGCTTCTGCTCAAAATGAAATTTGATCATCAAACAAATGCATTTTGTTAACTCAGCGAATGTTTATGCATGGCTGGTTCTAAGCCCAGGCAAATGAGGAGGATAGGCGTTAGAAAGGATATCCCGTCGTCAAAAACACTACAATTTGTAATCACATAGATACTTGTTTAGGGTGGGTCTTCTTCTGCGTATGGGTGAGGAAGAAGAAGCAAGTGCATTTTGTATATATATCTGAACACAATAAAATTTGTTTCAGAAAGAATCTGCATTATGAACGCAGATATGATCGATAGGGACACATTGGATATCATGCAAAGAAAGTGGATGTTAAAATGTCTGAGAAGATTACCAGCCAGATTGGTGATGGCATTGGACAAAGCCAAGGCAGATGAAACACCCTTGCCACTTCCAGACATGTCCTCCCCCAACAACAGCTTTGCAAATCTCTCCTTCATCATTTCCATATCTGCTAAACACCCCCATCAAAACATATTTTCCATCTTCAACATACTCACATTGCATGAGCCAAAAAACAAAACCAAACTCCTTTAATTAATAAATCTCCACATTTGCTACAAGCTCATCAACTGTTATTATTAATAAATTGAGAATCACAACACTCCAATGAAAAATATTAAAAGTTGAATCAAACTATCGAGTACTGTTAGTAAAAGGAGAATTAAAAGTCACACTTTAATAAAAACGAGGAAATTCAACCAATCAAAATGCAACCAAAATATAAAAAATAATTTAAATTATTATAATCTATCCCCTTGGTCAACGAGAATATCTTAAGAATCAGAGTATTTATGTAAGTCATCATATCAATATAGTCTCATCTAATTATTCAATGTTATCAATAAAAATGAAGTCTATCTCCAATGTATGTTTCCGCCCATGACACACCATCTTCCCTACCTCTTACATATATCAAAACACATTTTTTTGATCTTCAACATACTCACATTGCATGAACCAAATAAAAAAAAGACCATGTTCAATCTCTTGCTTACCAGAAGGCACCTGACCATCTCTGCTTAAACGAGAAGCAGGGGCCTTCTTAATCTGATCACTACTTCCCAGCGACCTCCCAACCACTTGCTTCTCCAACCCAATATCACCAACCCCATCCTCCACCTCCCCATCCCTATCCAAGACCAGGCTGTGGGCCTGGCGGCCCGGCAGCTGATCAAAGGCACTCCGATCTCTCACCATGCCGCAGGACACCGCCCGCCTCAGGATGCGTCCGAGGCGGTGGCGGCGGCGGCCATGAGGAGGCTTGGGGAGGTCCAGGAGGGGGGAGGAGGGGAAGTTGGGAGGTGGGCAGGTTGCCGTTTTTGAAATGGGGAGACGTGAGGTGCACGTTGGAGGGGGGAGGGAAGGGTGTAAGAAGGTTTGGTAAGAAGAAGTTTTACGTAGGCAAAAAATAGTGAGGGAGAGCAGTTATGATGGTCATTGCATGGCCATTGGCTTTCCTTTGCTTTCCTGGTCCCAAGGCCCAAGGCTGTCATTGACTCCTATAAAGTACCCATAAAAAAAAGACTTGCTTTTTTGCAGGGGACTTTGTTAGGATTTTGGTTGACTTTTTTGTGTGGTATTTATGGTTAGCCTTTATTTTTCTGTGGGTACTATACAAGTTATTTGGGAATGATGTTTTAGAAAGCTTAAATTAATAATTTTAGTGATTTAATGATAATTATGAGAAGTTAAAGTTAGACCTAATATGTTGAAAAAATAACTATCTCAAATTAGTAGGATTATTAATACTTCCCAAAAAATATCATTAGCTAGTTATTTCTGGGTTTTGTGGTTCCGCTATGTATTCGATCCGATCTAAATCGACCAATTACGTAGAAGTAAACTTGTGTTTGTAGGGATCTACTCGACTTGAAGCTTCACTTTTGTGTATATTAGGTGGACTATTTAGATTGTGAGGCTGCACTTGTTAGGGTCCGATGGTAGGTTCATTGATATGGCTCGATATCAACTTAAAGATAATTTCGTTAAATCACTTTATTGCAAGTACCAGCAATTGCTATACTTTAATTGAGACAGTGAAAGATTATTGATTTTTGCGTTATGTTTATGGAGGACAATTCACTCACCTAGCTAGGGTTCTTTATTACTTGATTGATTTGCTTGGATGGTTAGACTTTGACTCAAGGTTTAATTGAACCTTAAATATAGCCCAGCCAAAGTGTTTTGGTGGTATGCTCGGCTCTTTATAGCTCGATTGAGCTTAATTTGGTTTATTGTTGATCAACTTGAGAAAATTAGTTGGACCCGAAATTTAATCAAGCACTTGAGTAGGGTTAAATTTGGATTTCTATGCTAATTCATTTGACCCGAGTTTGTGTGCAACATATTGTGGGCAATTTTAAGGTAGGAGAATACATGAATTGATTTGCATAGCTAGGGTTTTATGGTGGGCAATTTTAAGGTAGGAGAGTACACCCAGCTAGGGGTTTTTTTTTTTTTAGCTTTATTGATTTGCCTTGACAGTTCCCTCAATCAAAGTTTGTCTAAAGGTTCAATCCAAGCTTAAATGGAGTGTGGTATAGATTTGTTTAGGTTGGGATACTCTGACTATGATTCTTTATAGCCAGCTCGATTGAGCTCAATTTAGCTTCTTGTTGATCAACTTGATTTGATTACAGCCTGACCTTATGGCTAATTTTTGATAATTAATGATTTTGTCTCCCATTGTTTTATCATTCAAGAATATTTTTGTCATTTCATTGATAATTTCATTACTTCACATTCCCTAATTCACAATAGTATAAACCATTCCAATCAAATTCGATTTGAATTTGGATTCAGCTTGGTATTGCTAAAATCATATTAAATTAATATATATAAATAAGTTTTTTTAAGCCAACATGAGATCATATGAATTAGGACATCATACCATTAAATATTTCCATTTCTAATGATAAAATACAATAGTATAATAAAAATATGGTTTTATAATAATCTTGAAAAAGAATATGAAAGTGTGTTTGCTAGATTTGATTACACTATAGTTAAGACAATTTATCATTTTCTTTATCCTAAATTATATACTAGGGAAGTTAAAAAAAAAGTTTGGATTTAACTCAAACTCAATTTAGCAAAGCCCAATAAGCTCAATTTGAATGGGCTTTCAATACTCATATAGAGGACAAACCATGAGCCAAGCAAAATGAAGCCTAAATTGTTCCATAAAACACCCTTAGGTCTACACCTAATATCTTGAATGGCAAATGGCCACATCTATGTTGGTAATAATAGGTAAAAGTCAAAAATATATGTTGCATATAAGAAAATTTCAAGAAGCTGTAGACTTTATCGTTGGAAACATAATTATGTTTTTTATTGCTTAATTCAATTTAAGTTTAAAATATTTGATCACTCTCTTGAAAATGGTTATTATACATTAAATTTCTTCTATATTGAGAGGTTCATGTGGCAAAATTTTAATGACATTTAATTTAATGTAGATGTAAACTAATTAAAGGTTTATGTAGACGCCCTTGATCAAAATGACATAAGTTGACCCTAAGCAATTTCTTTGATTAATTACAAACCCTCTAAATATATAGGTAAACTTTTTTTATTGATTATTGAGTGCTTACACGGCTCCACACTTCTTGACTTAAAATATTGGTCTAGGAGAATGGTACCTCATTAAAAGGACAAAAAATTTAAAAAGTCACCCAAAAAGAGCCTCTTAAAAACCCATCAATGGAAAAAACTCATTGATGGTTATGGAGTAAATAACCACCCATTAAATTTGATAACTATTTATTCATTAACCGTACTTTTACAGATTGGATTTTTTGATTGTTAGCCTTTTAAGGGTTTCTTTTTGAGTGACTTCTTTAAAATTTTTCCCATTAAATGTCTCAATTAACTTAGGATTAAAGTTTTGGACCTTTTTTTAAAAGATCCAAACATAATTATGTTTTTTTTATAATTTTGTATGTTATAGATTTATTAGGGTATGAGAGTTCCTATGGGCATAATTGATCAGAAGTATTCTACATAGTTATCATTTAAAAAAAATATTTTTGGCATACATTTAATTTTTTTTATCCTTCTCATGTTCAATTGTGTTTCACATTGGGTTCAAGTTAAGTTGGGTTTGTTAGATAAGGCTCCACATGCCCTTAGCCTTCTTAATGACAGGTCTAAAATTATGAGTTGACCGGTATTAAAAGGAGATAATTAAATGAAAAAAAGAGATAAATGTAATGACAAATCAATTTTTAAAAGATAAATATGAAAAATAAAAAATATTATACGAAGTGAAACATGCAAAGTCATACTAAACTATAAACAAAATAGACCAAAATAATTAAAAATAACATGACTCCCCTAAAAACAATTTAATTGTCAATGCTTAACTCAATTAAAATAAGAAAACCTATAAATCTAATATGACAGTGGTCATCGATGGAAGAGTCACAACATGCAGTCAAACGTTAGTGTTGAAATCACTAAGCTTTATAATAAAAATAAAAATAAGATAATACTCATATTAATTTTTCATCATTTCAATTATTTTATTACATAAGCCTATAGTGAGATCCCTTCTTTCAAAGGTTGCCTCCCATTCAGGCTACTCTCCCATATATGTACATATACACTACGAGTCTAATTCATGGTTACTGATATTACCGAGACCAACACTTGGTATCATAAGTGCATAATGAATCCCCTCTCACCTCTTTCGGCATATAAGAAGTTTTAGTCAATCTAATTATAATCTTTTCAAGTCTCATGTCACTCTAGATTAACTCATTGACGACTCTTCTACGCTTAGAGTGAGTAAGTCGAGTCGAACCTATACTAATCGAGGCCTCAATTAAGTACTACAAATTTACAATCATTATACAGACCTTTAAGTCTAATAAGCCACCCATAACTACAACACATGATCCTAATCTGAACGAGATAATAAAATTATACATAAGTATAATTTTATACAAACAAAAATGTATGAAAGAAAATGATTTAACTATATCATGATTAAAACTTAGACAAAATAAAATATGTAACATTCAACAATATTAAACTTTAAATTTCCAACATTTATAATAAGTCTAGTAAGATAATTAATTATTCACATAATGTAATTATATAAATCCAACCTTAAAAGATTTAAATTAACCATTCATTTCACAATTCACAATTCATAATTAGCCAACAATAAATAATTACTAACTTACTAGTACGATTTTAATTACTATATTCATATATTTTCCTTGATTGCAAAATATTCATTTTATACATGATAACGATACCAACATAATCTTATAATCACTTAAAGATTTTATTTTTAATTTACTGATTAAAATCATTTCATACATCACAAATACTAATTATATTAAACACATGTTAACAATATTTTAATTAACCATGAGATACTTGATCATCATATGATTATGATTAATGCAGTAAATTACTAATCTTTCAGTACACCAATTAATTAATAATAATGCCCATTATTTGCATTAGGTTAGTATATCATATTATTTTATTACCATTATTTATCAAAATAATAGAACACACACCACCCCAATAAACAGTTTTTGTATAATAATAATACTCAATTAATATTTTTATCAATCAACAATCATTATAAAAAGTAAATTCACTAGCTTATAATATTATTAGTCAGTACTTGGTACAAGGAACAACCTTATTTATCATAAACTCTTTTAAAGGTAATAAAATATGTCATACTTATTATTTCACGATAATTAATCACTCATATTTTAATTTACTATGTAAATTCCATAACTTTAGATGTTAATTACAATGGCATCATCATAAAATATACGTTTAACAATTAATCTTAAACATAGATTTATTATAATATATATTAATCATCAACAAACTTAATTAAGATGCTTAATTAATTGAAGACAACATCTTTAATATTAGTTAAATAATCAATACAAAAAATGTTTCATTTTCTTATTAAGTACTACACCAATTAATATGTGCATAAAAATCATAAACTGATTTCAAAGATAATCATTGATCGCGAGTTAATGCTAATATTAATAAGAACACGACGTAATAATAATTATATTATAATTGATGTTGCAAAACCAGTAATTTGAGTAAGGGTTTTACAGTCTCAATCGGTCGGTTTGACTATTATTTTCAGTCTAGTCAATTTCAAAATAGGCATACCGAGTTGAGACCGGTCTTGTGTTATGAACCATGAGAGTCATATGTGCCCATATATATGATAATAACGCCAATAAGACAGTAACAGAATGAGTTATCAGAATATATGAGAGTATGTCATATTTTTCTTTATTTATTTTAATTAAATTGTAGAATTATTTGTAGGCCGAATTACGTATTAGGATGTGCTATGGGCAGTTTGGGTGGGTTATTAGTTATAGAGCATGTCATTGTTGCGTATTATATTTTATAGGATTTGTTTTCTTGTTCTCTAGATTTTTATAATTATTACGAATTAGTATTTTTTTTGACTCGAGTAGGAGTCAAGTCAAATTTTATATTACGAGACAACCATTCATTTTTAACACAGACTGTTTGTTTTTTTCACCTGACCATTAGTTTTTCTCACCCTGACATCTATATATTTCACACGTCTGGCACTATCACCATTCGTCCTTCTCACTCAACTTCTTCTTTTTCTTCCTTTCCTCTTCCCGCCAATCCTCACTCGAGCTCGCCACAACCTTGTCACCATTACCGTGTGAGTGACAATTAGGTATAGAATTTTATTCGATTTAATAATTTAAAATTAATATTTATTAGCAAAACATGTTAGGATTGATTAATTGTTGTGATGAATGCCCAATTATGGTTGAAGTGATGATTTGTATGATTTGATTGACAATGAATGATTATTAGTTATCTCATTAAGTAAAGTAAATATGAGCATGCTAACTGACTACAACATAACTTAGAAAAATATAATAAAATTGGTATGAATAAGATGAGTTAGAGTTATTTCTACACTAATGATTGTTTGGCAGTTAGATAATGATTGCGTTGTATGTGTGATGTTCATGTAGTTAGCGGGCATTAGCTTCTAGATTTAATGTGTACGTATGGAGTAGGAGCTCACCGCCTAGGCGTTGTATGTGTGATGTTCATGTTAAGTTAATGCATCATTTAGTTAGCGGGCATTAGTTTCTAGATTTGATGTGTAGGTAGGGAGTAGGAGCTCGCCGCCTAGGCAAGTGGACATGCTTCGAGCTTTTACCAGGTCCGTTAAGGACTTGCCTCTGATTTATTGCTCTATTCTATTGTAATTTATTTTTACAAATTGTAGGACTAGTTGAGTGGTGTTTTATTGGATCCCACTTAACATGGACCATTTAGCCGATCGTATTTTCAAATTAATAACCCTCGAAGTTGAGATCCCTCTAGTCAGTTTTCGAAATTAAGATGCACTACAAGTTGCCTTCGGGCCTATTGTATAAATCCCAACCCAGACTTATATATGTATAGTTTCCGCATTTTCAGTGAGAGATGGAATGAGAGGTATTGATGGCTTCGTCTTGTGATAGAGTGTATGCTCGTCAAAGCGGGCTCTGGAGCTGGGGAGAACCCACTTCCTTTTCGAGGGAATCTTGAAAACTCCACCTTTAAGTTTCTCAAACCCAGAGAAGTGTGGAGGTTTACGGATACTGCTGTGCAGCACATCTCTAGACTTTGGCGAAAAAGGGTATTGAAGGCGCATGTCTGAGAGTACTCAACACCTGTACTCAGGGCCAGGAGTAATACGAAGGACGTAGAGGGCGGAAATGAATGAAATTGATGCGAAAAGTAATAAAGAAATGACTGAAGTATGAGAATGAGAAAGAAAGGAAACGCTGCTGCTTGAGGGCAATGGCTTCCATTAGTACCCTTGTGAGAGTTCTTGAGGAAGTATATGAGGTTTTTATTCAACATGAGGGTTAGCTCTCCTATGCCAGTTTGATATTAGTTATTTTCTAAACCGGTAACACTCGTTACTGACAGTTATATATATATATATCAGTGAGAATCACGAGGAATGAGCACTTACGGAACTGCAGAGGAGTAGTAAGGCCGTTGCACACATGTGCATGCTGTAACGACCCGGCCCAAAGTGCAACATAATGGGCATAAGTCATTTCTTTAAAATGGTTAACCGAAGTAGTCCATTCCCACTTATAAACAAGATCTTAGCCCGGTAGGTATTAGATGTGGGACTAAATTGAGGGATCTCACAATCCACCCACCTTAGGAAATTTCGTCCCCGAAATTCCTACACTTGGCCCGTTACTAGCTCCAGCCCATGACCTTTTGGTCCATGACCGGCAGCCTAGCCA
>JAVDBV010001815.1:0-16117 GCA_032619315.1 Piper longum
TGCCACCCTCGGCAACCGTTGATAGTCGCGGTCGTCGGTGCTATCGTCGTCGATTTCACACCAATTTCACGTTGAATCACGGTGAAGCGTTTCGCTTTTCAAATTTAGGATTTTTCATTCATTTTGATTATTACACATATCATTCATATTTTTTACGAATTATTCATAATTTTGTGAATACATTATTTTGAAATTTAGGGATAATTATATGTTGAATAATAAATTACGTTATGAAATTTAGAATTGATAATGATTAATGATACTTTGAATTATTTGATTAGGAAATTAAATATGTTATGGATGATGTGAAGGTGTGAAGTTAGGTATTAAGGTTATAATTGTGTAGGTTAATTAATTATTTGATTAAAAAGTTAATTCAGAATGAGAATTGATACAAGATGAAGATAAGTTTAGAAATTGTGACGTAGTCAACTAGTTAAAAGTAATAAGAAAAAAATTTAAAATTGTTTATCGTTAAATTAATTTATTTATTGATATTCCGATAGTGATATTAGTAATTATAGTATTCAAAATTTTATAATAATTTCCATGCATCCATTTTATTCATGCATTATATAACTAGCTTGAGCATTAGCATTTAGTTTGATTGTGTAGGGACAAAGTAGGAACTCACTGCCTAGGCTCGTGGCCTCGTTTGGAGCTTCTCTAGGTCCATTTAGGACTTGCTCCTGATTTAACGCTCTATTTTATTGCGATTTATTTTACTGATTGCAGGACATGTTAAGTAGTATTTATTAGATCTCATTTAACTCAAGTCATTCAGCCAATAATTTTTCGGATTAATAACCCTCAACGATGAGATCCCTTGAATCTAATTTCGAAAACAAGATCCACCGCAAGTAACTTTCGGGCATATTATATAAATCCCTTCTCAAACCTATATATAATTTTGTCATGTTTTTAGTGAAATGAAAAATGGTGAAACCAACTCAAACGTACCAAGAGCAAGTGCATGTGCCAAGCAGAGCGCACTTTAGATTAATGAGAGGGTTGTTCTATTCTCGAGGCACGTTTTGAGTTTCCTTGTACCCAGAGAAACGTAGAGGTTTATGGGTACTATTTAGTACAACGCACATTCGAACATGTGGTTCAAAGGATACTAAAGGACTCGACCTTCATACTCAGGAAATATATACAGGAAAGGAAAAGGTTCAGGATATACTTGTAGTCTCAAGGGACAGAAAAAAAATATGAGAAAATATCGAGAGAGCATCAGCAGTCAATTCAAGATTGTTGGGTCCGCGGCCCGATAGCTCTTGAGTAGATGCCCTTGTGAAAGTTCAACAAAAAATATAAATGTTTTTTCTTCAAAATGAGAGTCAACTCTCATTTGTTAGTAACATCTTGTGTATCAGCCTAGACGTAGGAGCAATAACATCTTGTGCACACACAAACCTGACGTGTTGTGTTTGTTGTGTTTTGATTATAATGTTTCAGTTTATAACATGATGTTTTATGATAAAATGACAATAATAATTTTGAGATTGATATACTAATTGAAAATGATATGACAGATTTAACAGATATAACAGAAATAATTGATGAACAGATGAATAACTGAGAATAACATGACAGATAAGACAAACAGACAAGTCTGAATCCAATTTATGTATAAAGTTTTGTGATTGTAACTTTAGTATATTATGAAATGAATGTTTTATGTCATATTATAATGTTTATTTATATTTATATATATTATTGTGTTGGCAGGGTGACCCCTTGTTCTACTTTTAGGAGACACTTTGTTTGTTTTATTTTAAAAATTCAATCGATTTTATGGTAATTATTTTTTTATGTGTGAATTGATTGTTATGTCATTCACGTAATATCCTGTTAAGGTTCCTTATATTTCATACATGCATCTACTTGGGTTAAGTTTGGGTTAGCCCTGATAATTAGCATTCTGGTTCAGTTCGCGAGTGAGGAGGATTTTGTGTGTTACAACATGGATCAACAGCAATAATGAAATCCACCACAACATTCATCATATAACATTCGAACGAGATCAAGAGCAGTGGAATTCCATTGTACCATCAACTTTGTCATGTAGCATACAGTTACACTGTCCAACTCTTCCATCTATCTCTGATACATACAATCCATCAAATAACATTCAAAACTCACATTTTTTGGACATTATATTTTTACTTTGTCGCCCTCTCCAACTCCACTAACACTTTTATATTGCAGGTCCCAAGCCAAAATAAAGGATTAAAATCTCTGTTGGCATAAAAAAGAGGGGGTTTTCCGATTTCTTAGATCTTGTATTAAAATCGAACAACTTCTACATGATCCTCCCTTCACCCACCAATCCCCAACACAATTCAACAACACATCGACAAGATCTAACCAGCAAAAGCATGATCTAACAAGGACATACCGCCCAATTATGCGTCTTGGCCAATCGTCGTGCGAGGGCGTGGATGCAGTACGCCACATCCGCCCTCGGCCGGACCACGGACGTCGCCTGCAATATCTCTGCCAACAACAAACAAGCAACAAACAACAGCAACAAAAACCTCAAAAACACAATCAAACCCCCAAAATCGCACAACCAAACAAACAAACCAAAAAACAACAAAGGAGGAGAAGACGAATGTCACGTACTCCGGACGTGCCGCTCCTTGGGCGGGCGCTCGACATGGTTGGTGGCCTTGACAATCGCAACATCCACATCCTACAATCTCAAAACACCACCACACCACCACCATCAAAACTCCACCAAACTTCGAAATCGGCATACAAAATCTCGGAAACGAATGAGGAGGAGAAGACGAACCTTGAAATCGCTGTTGACCTTGGCGAGGCCGACCTTGGTGGTGTCCTTGAGCGCGCCGTACGCCTTCCTCCACGACTGGAGCGACCCCATCGCCTCCCAACCGCCGCCGCCGCCCGTGGGTCAGTCGGAGGGCTTGGGCAAGTCCGGCAAGTGCTCCGCCGAGCGCGGGGATAGCGCCGCCGGCGAGATTTGGGGCGAAAAGGGCTGCGAGGTCGGCAGCCGCGGCGTCCAATGACTTTCGGTCGCGTGTCCCGGTAGCCGTTCTGGCCGCCATTTATGATTCTCTCAGTGGGTCCCACCGGTGGACCCCCGGGAAAAAACGGCGAACAAAACTTACCAAATGTAAGTACTGAAGTTACGTGTGGAAACGAGCTAATCCTAGTTGCGAGCTTATGTTCGTTAATTTTGTGCTCGAAAAAATATTTGACTCGAAATAAATAAATTCATTGAATAACGAACAGAGTTTGAATAAATGAGTATTTAGCTAGGCTTGGCTCAAAACTCGAATTTAATATGTTTCAAAAAAAATTTCATCTAGGCTCGACCTGGCTCGTAAATATTATTGAGGTCACATTGAATTTATATAGTATTTAAATTTTTTTGATTTTATATAAATGAGCACAGAAATATTTACTAGGCTCGAGTTCAGATAAAGCTCAGCTCAAACTCGGCTCGAACCAAGTCTAAATATTATAAATTTTGGATAAATTCGGTTTGGCTCGTTTATATTAAAGTTCGGCTCGTTTACATTAAAGCTCGGCTTGTCTCATTTTATATCGAGCCAAACTCAAACACACCACTACTCGGCTCAGTTTAGCTCATTTACACCCCTAGTAGCAGGGGCTTCCGCTTTTATTTTTTATTTTTTATTATTTTGTATTTTCTTCTTTTCCTTAGTTTCTTTTATTTTTATTTTTATTATTTTTACCTTTGTGTGTGTTAAAAAAAATATCCTTTTGTTACAAACTATATTTATTACAAATATATGTTTTTTGAATTGCTCATTGTAAACCTAATTAAATTATAAAAGATTGGAAGCTTCTAATTAGATTTTATTAATCACGTATTATTAATATACCCTGTTGGTTAGTTCGATCTATTAAATAAAATCGGTTCTTTCTCCGAATTTGATATTAGGACATTTGCACTACTTCAAATGCTCTTTTTTTTTATTTCAACTTTTTCCCAAAAATTTTAGTTTTCTTTTTTGAAAACTACAATATTTTTAACCGCTAATTAATTAAATATATGTTGACCGTTAACATTATTTTTACTATTTGATAAAGTGTTTTATTTAAAATTTTAAAATCCAATTAAATTTTTCTCGATCCACTTGAACCGAATTTACCTTGCTATAAACCATACAAGGTATTGGTATTACGATGTTCACATTTTTTTATTTAATTTCATTAATGAAAGACTTAATGAGGTTTTAAATATTTAAATTACATATATAATATGGAGGGTTTATCGAATTATTGCACTTACATCAACGGTATGTATTAGATTTAAAAATTAAAATAATTTTTTTATTAGTTTGGATGAAATATAAGCCCTTCAAGCTACATAACCTAATGGTAGTTAAAGTAAAGCTATTAATAAGCTTTTAAATAGAAATTTTAGACCTACTTAGTTTAGCATCTAACCTCTTTTTTCCTGTTACAATATTTATTTATTCGTTGCTTAGTATACAACCATACTCTAAGTGCATTAACACATAAATCATAAGCCCTCTAGTTGTTACATTCACCTAGAAGCCTGATAGAAGGAGTTTACTCTTTTGATGAATTGTTTTCTTGTTCTATACTATAATAGTATAAATAAAGTGAGCAATCAAATATAGTGGTTGGTGATCCCTTCAATCAAGGGATGGTGACCTTTAAAGGGGATGATTTTAGAATGTGTTTGGGATGCTATTATTGAAATGAGTCTAATGTCCCAATATAAATTTGTGATATTATAAATATCAATGTTAATAAAAATAATGCAAATTTGAGAATCAATTTATATCATCATTCACTCTATTCAATGCAATTACTCTTGAGAAATAAGAGCTACATAGGAATCCTGATCTGGTTCACATAAGAACCGAATCAGAGCTATTACGATCGAGTCACGTCATGTCTAAATTAATTACTCTATAAGACTCGAATGAGATAACGAATTGAAATAATCTTCTGGACATATCGAGAATAGAAGACATTATTAAATATACATAAAAATACATCAAGTATAGATACAAATATTAAAGAAAATAATAGTGCGTTGAGCATAAATGTGTATAACATCTATCTGTCTTTTCATCAAAGACGACCAAACTCAAGAACACAAGACTTATATATATAATAAAAAAATGTTAGTAACGAGTGTTCCTATTTTGAAAAATAACTAGTATAATTTGACAAGTAAAATCTAATATTCCACGAGGAAAAAAAATCATATATATATTTTCCATGTGAACTTTCAATCTATTGTGGAACCATATCGAATTGAACTTCTGTTGTGCCACTCTCAGCAATAATTGGTCTCACTCGAAAAAAACACATAATTTAAGCCTTCTCTAAACCTCTATATAATGTCTACTCAAAAGCATAATGATTGAGTACTCTCACGCAGTTACATTCAATACCCTTTAATACCTCAAGTTTAGACATGACTCGACTTGATTATAATAGTTGTCATTTGATTCTTAGGTGAACCAGAATCGGTGTGTTATAACTTGGTAACTCAAAGAAAATATATTTCCTCAAGATGATATGAAAACAAATATAAGGTGAGATACGAGTTGCTTAGATAAAAAAAAAAGAATAGAAGCATACTTCCAAAGTAGAGAAAATAAAATTATCTGACTTGATCAACTTTGATTAAGAAACTTTCTTACAATCAAGTATTAAAAATATAATTTGAAAATCTATCCTAACACAAATCCAACCAACTAGAAGGTCTAAAAAGCTACAACTCTTAGAGAAAAAATAATATATGAGAAATTGAAAAAATAACATATACCTTAAAAGAAATATGAAATAACTTTACACCTTAAATTATAACCTTCAACTTCAATTTGAGGCGATCAAAAACTTCTCAAAACTCTTCATTTATTAGTTAAATGTACTAAAAAAACTCTTAAATGTTATGTTTAATATCAACAAGTTTCTTCTTTATATAGAAGAATTCAAGAAGTCACATTATTAATTTTTTATAGAAATAAATATAATCACATGTATGCACACAAAATACTAATCATTAGTGTGACGAATAAAATGTTAAAAATTGACTATTGAATTTTCAAATTCAAATGGGTGAGAAAAATTCAATAATTATAAGCCTAATATTAAAACTAATTAAGATGTTAAACAATATGTCAAATAAATTTTAATTTTATATATAAATTTTCATTAAATAATGAGATGGACTCTTATAATTGAAAATATGTCGTATTTGATTGACCAAATGAATTACAATTAGTTGATTTTGTTATTATATTTTTTTCAAGACAATTAAAAAGATTCTTAATAGTAGGGAAGATAGAAGTTGAAGCTAACCGGGTTTGAACCTATAAACTTTTATCATGAAATATATTTTTATTGATTTTTTTAAGAAATTAAAGTTAGTGTTTCAAACTTGCAGCCTTATACTGTGAAATATATTTTTATTTATTTTTTAAAAAAGTTGAGCTCAACGATATTCAAATCCCAAATCCTTTATATGTGATATTTTTATTTTATTTTTTTTGTATTTTAGTTGATTAATTCTCGTACTTTTAATCATGAACAGTGTTAAGTTCTCATTATATTTATTAATAAGAGTAAATGGGTCACTATTTTAGCATATACACCCAATATCCAAATATGAAGTAGCGAATTAAGAAAAGGCTACACTAGGTGTGAGCATTCTAGATAGGGGTGTAAACGAGCCGAACAGGGGTGTGCTTGAGTTTGGCTTGATATAAAATAAGCCAAGCCGAGCTTTGATGTAAACGAGCCGAGCTTTAATATAAATGAGTTGAGCCGAACTTGTCTAAAATTTATGATGTTTGGGCTTAGTTTGAGCCGAGCTCGAGCTGAGTTCGAGTCAAGCTCCAACCGAGCTCGAGCCTAGCGAATGTTTATGTGCTCGACTTATATAAAATCAAAAAAAAAAATTTGAACACTATATAAGTTCAATGTAGCCTCAAAAGTATTTACGAGGCGAATCGAACCGAACATTTTTTCGAGTTTAAACACATCGAATTTGAGTTTCGAGCCGAGTCGAGCCAAACACTCATTTGTTCAAGCTCTGTTCGTTGTTCAACGAGCTAATCCATTTCGAGATGAGTATTTTTTCTAGCACAAAATTAACAAGCACAAGCCGAGCCGAACGTAAAAAGCTTGCGAGCAGGCTTGGCTCGAATACACCCCTAATTCTTGAGATCAAAAGCCAATGGGATATTAACTGTGGCTGATACATGGGCCATGGGATAAAGCGTAAGGCTTATGGTATTCTCGAGCTTAATTTTGAGATTGAATAGTAACCTCTACATAAAATGAGTTATACTAAGTCTGAATTATCTTGATACACACCTAAAACTAATTCATATCGTTTACACAACTAAATAACATAATTATATCATTACTTTTTTAAAAACAATTGTTTAATTATTCAGTTGTAAAGATATTATTATTTAATGAATATAATCATATTATAAGTAATTTTAAATGTATATATAATATTAAATAAATAAAATTTAATCAATAAAATATTATAACTTCATAATAATTAATATAAAATAATTTTATAATATTTTTTTAAAAAAAACATAAGTTTGATTATTTCAATTAATGCAGTTATGTTCTCTTCTAAACCAAATACAAACATACATATTGGCTTATTTACCACCCTCCTAAAATAAGAATCGAACTATTTTGGAATCGAACCAAATTACTAATTTGGGTTTGGTTCCATTTAGTTTTCATTTCCATCGAATTATGATCATTCCTAATAGAAATTGGTTAATCACTGTACTTGAGGTTTAAAGCTGCCTTTTGCCTATGTTTTTTTTTTCTTTTTGACATAATGATCTATCGTTTAAAAAAAAATCTAACATGACATAATTTTCAAGAAACAAATGAGATCTTAAACATGACATAACCTAACACTCAACACATTTAATTATTACTTAAATTAATAATTATTATAAAGATGTTTCAATTTGACCTACTTGGGTCAAATCAAGCATACTTGGGCTTGTGCCAGCTCCAATTAACTCAGACTCATAGTTTAATTTTCATAAAAAATAAGATTTAAAATAGGATAAGTTTTCCTTCAATTTTTTTAGTCCAAGGTTTCTTTATAAAATTCACAGTAAAGTATAAAATTTCAATGGTTGTATCATTTTGCATGCAAACTTAACATTAGATTTTGATTCTTATAACCAAACTTAACAAAAATGGTACATTTGTAAATACAAGTTAAACTAAACTAGAGCTCATACCCAAATTAATTTAAATACTAACAAATTCAACTCAAATTAATCCAAATAAACCAAACTTGAGCCTATACATAAACTCGATCAACTTGTTAGATGAACAACTTCATTCTATTTTTATTATTAAAAAGATTAAACCATAATCCAATTATTTTACCACAGTTTTATCGTATCATATCATCCAATTGTATCCAATCTACTATGTAATATTTTTCAATCTGATACGATTTAATTCATTGAACTATTATAATTTACACTCGGTTTTGTAATATTAAATTTTCATAAAGTCTGATATTTTTTTATTAAAAAAAACATTTTTTTTACCCATGTTTCATAAAATATATTTTTATATAATTTTAGAATCTATTTAAATGACATGGTTCCGAATATATTTTATACCGACTATAAATTAATTATGACAACTAATACGATATTAAAAATAATGTTTTTTTTAAAAAAAAAACACAGGGGGCAGGCCCTTTCCTGTCAAAGGAGCCTTGAAGGCACAGCAAACTCAAACACCCCTCCGAACAACCCGATTGTAGACCCGTATACCCGTATTCTCAAACCGCATAAATCAATCACCCCCATCGAAGGCGGCGGCCGGCGGTGCATCTCCTCCTCGCCGGCCGTCGCCTCCTCCTCCTCCTCCTCCTCCTCGCCGACCTCCACCGTGCCGACTCCACTGCTGCCACCGTCGGGTCGTTGCTCTTCTCCCTGTTCGATCGTCCTCTCCATCAAAGCTCGTCTTACGGCTCCTACTCGCTGGAAAGGTCCCGCCTTTTCCACCTTTCAAAACGCTAGCTTTGGCGGGGATCGCCGGAGCTGGCTGTCCGGGTGCAGCCGCCGGGGCGTTCTGGGGATCGACTGGGTTGCTGCTGCGTGGGTGCGATGGAGGGCGGGGAGCGGGACGGTCGGAGCGAGAGCAGCGAGTTCACGTCGGAGGACGAGGGGACGGAGGACTACCGTCGGGGTGGGTACCACGCTGTCCGCATCGGCGACCCGTTCAAGGGCGGGGCCTATGTGGTGCAGAGCAAGCTCGGTTGGGGCCATTTCTCCACCGTCTGGCTCGCCTGGGACACCGTCCACTCGGTGAGCTCCCTTCTTTGTAGTTGCATCATGTCAAAGTTAGGAGCTTTCCTCTCTCCGTAAAACATGAAGATGGGTGGATTCTTGTTTGGTGTGTGCAATCCTTTTTTGATGTTGGATTTGGTGATAGTGTACGTTTTTTTTTTTTTGGATGTTGAACAGAGATTTGTAGCTTTGAAGGTGCAAAAGAGTGCTCAGCATTACACCGAGGCGGCCATGGATGAGATAACAATACTGAAGCAGATTGCGGATGGAGACCCGGATGATAAGAAGTGTGTCGTTAAGCTGTTGGATCATTTCAAGCACTCGGGGCCGAATGGCCAGCATGTCTGCATGGTTTTTGAGTATTTAGGTGACAACCTTCTCACTCTTATAAAATACACCAAGTACAGGGGTTTGCCTATGCACATGGTGAAGGAAATATGCTTCCATGTTTTAGTTGGATTGGATTACTTGCATCGGCAGTTATCGATTGTACACACGGATTTGAAACCGGAGAACATATTACTTACTTCAATGATCGACCCTGCTAAAGATCCTAAGAAGTCCGGTGCTCCACTTATCCTATCCGCTAGCAAGGACAAGTCGAACTTGGAACAGGGTGTTTCAAAGGATGTGAAGGCTTTGAATGGGGATTTGACTAAGAACCAAAAGAAAAAGATTAAGAGAAAAGCTAAGAAGGCAGCTCAAGGTTGTGCGGATAAGGCAGAGGAAACTACATCAGAGCCTAAGGTTGATACAATCGATGAGTCGATTTCGTCATATGGGTCAATTTCCCAATCTACAAATGCCGAGGGCAAGCAGGACGGTCTTGAAAACAAATATACGACATCAGTCTCAGATGGTACAAGAAATGAACAGGGTCGCCAAGGCAACCGGAGAGGAAGCCCTTCTACGAGGCAAATGCTTCTAGAATCTCTAGATTTGAAGTGCAAGCTGGTGGATTTTGGCAATGCTTGCTGGACATACAAACAGTTTACCAGTGATATCCAGACCAGGCAATATAGGTGCCCGGAAGTTCTTCTGGGGTCTAAATACTCTACTTCGGCGGATATGTGGTCTTTTGCTTGTATCTGTTTTGAGCTGGCTACTGGAGATGTTTTGTTTGATCCTCACAGTGGTGACAACTATGACAGGGATGAGGTACACATTAATATCTGGCTTAAATCTTGTGAGAAAGGCTGTGAACTTATTTCATATAAACGCTATTATGCACATTATATATTCATTGCCTCGTACTTTTTCACTTTGCCTTTGTGGAGTTTATTTTATCGATTAAATTGTGTTTCTGTTCAAAGCTATTGTTAGACACACAGTTTTTTGTTTCTTCTTTTTTTCTCTGTTTTGATGTAATAACAAAAATGTTTGAGTGAGACTTCAATTGTTGGCTAATTTGCATGACATGGTAGCACTCAATTTGCGCTGCAGAATTTTTTCCTACGTTATTACTCTTTACATTTATTGTCCATTGTGTGTAGGGTGTGATGGATGTCTTTTGGGCTCTAGTTAATAAATGGTACAAAATTCATGTTATCATTTAATTCACAATAAGATGTACATAATATTGTTTTCTTTATGTTCTTGAAATTGTGTTTGTACTGAACAGCAAATTGCAAAAGCGTAGTTTTGAAGCTTTTTCAAGTTGTATTATTTCATTTATAACTTTTTTTTATTAATGTCATGATCATATGCCCGTATGAATGTTGATAGAGTGGTCCTTATTTTGTAGGGTTTGTCATATGAATGTTGGTTTTTCCTTACTATAATGTTTAGTGTTCTTGGTCATCATTAGTGTTATTGTCATGTACTGCTGGTCATCATGCACACTGCATTTCAACTAGGTTGATCGCAGTAGGATGGTTTTTTAATTACTTCTATATGGAAATCAATGGCTCTAAGAGGTGAAGAGGGAATGAAGGGTTTAGCCTTTTTATTTTATTTTTCTTTGAGACAATATAAGTATTATCAATTAAAGTTAAAAAAAATGTATCGTTGAACCAAGATCTTTAGCCTTTTTATTTTATTTTTCTTTGAGTCAATGCAGTGGAATCTCATTCTTGCCTTAGATTTCTCACGAGTACAAATCTTGATTTAGCATTTCTTTTGTTCATGTGCTACATTTATCATTTTAAGTCTCCTATTACAAACAAATAACCACAGATACAACCTTTAAAATGGTTTAGAAGTCTGGGTTTGTATTTTTAGGAATTTGCTATCTTTATGCATAGCGTCTTGTCTGGGTTTGTATTTTTAGATCTTGTAGCAGTGGTTTGAACCCTAAAATCATTTACTGACGCAGATGATTTTCATTTCTACTTTTATACAGGACCACTTGGCACTGATGATGGAGCTGCGTGGTATGATGCCACGCAAAGTAAGTTTTCTGGTTGTCATTCTCCAAGTAGTATGAAATTTAGGATTATTATGCCATTTGTTACAAAAAATGTTTTACTGTTTTTTTTTAAATGTTTGCTGTCTATATCTGATTGCAGGTAGCCTTGGGCGGACGTTATTCACGAGATTTTTTCAACCGATATGGTGACTTGAGGCACATTCGCCGTCTCCGCTTCTGGCCTCTCAACAAAGTACTGGTAGAGAAGTATGAATTTAGCGAGCAAGATGCAAATGCTATGGCTGATTTTCTTGTTCCCATACTTGATTTTGTGCCAGAGAAGAGACCAACTGCTGGGCAAAGCCTACTTCATCCATGGATTAATACTGGGCCATGTCTACTTGAACCTTCTAATACACCTGTTGACCCCGGTGATTTACAGAAGAAAAAAGAAAACGATGATAGGGAGGCAATGGAAGCAGGTGTGGGGAACATTGCCATTGATGGGACTCTCAAGTCTGTGAAGGGTTCACATTCTAATAATAAAGCAGAAGCTACAGCCAAATCTTCTCGATAATGGAAAAATGTTGGAGCCATTCTTTTTCTTTTGATACGGTTCATTTGAAGGATTTCTTGCAGTAGAGGTGAGGTCATGTTTTCATATATGTGCTCTTATCACCTCATAAGGACATTGTCAAAGATTGGGATCAGAAGACTGCGTTGTCAAGGTACTGAACGGGAGACTGGCACAGAGCTTCAGACATCTATTAGGGTGCGATATATGGTGGGAGGGAGGTTTTGGGTCCTTGCCATCTTCTTTTGTCAGATTATTTATCAGGCTTAGCAAGATTGTTCCTTTGCAACAAGTTTACAGGTTTGGGAAGTGGCAATTGCCGTCTGTGAAAGATATGGTGAGGCTTGTAGTATTGTTTATTGAGAGTATTGTACTAAAACAAATCATATATGACATTGTTTTTGGGTTGGGAGAGACTGCAGTGCACTTGCAACCTTTTGTATACAGCGCTGAAGAAATCCCACATACCACTAAGGTAGTATTTCGATATTTGCTAATCTTTTTTAAAATTTGTTTCACTCATTAACTTCTAATCTTGGTTACAAGTATAAGAATGCTTAGTATGCTTGAACTTAAAATGGTTTTAATTAAAACCACAGCTTTTAAATCGGGTCAATCCAAAAATGAAGGCTGTGCATTCAAATGATTTTGAAAATAAATAATTTTGTTTATTCACGTGATTTAGCGATTCGTATTGAAGCTGTGAATATGCGAAAAATCACTTAAGCTGAAGACTACTTTTTTCATTAAAATATAGCCAATAAAATATATTATCATTTCTATCACACAATTAGCCTAGGCAAGCACTTAGAATATGAACAAAACTTTCGTATCTCAATGAACAAAATATGCATATATATATACATATATATACATGATGATGATCTTAAATTTCATTAAACAAAAAAAATTGTGCATCACATAATCCTCACACGAAAACTTATTACTATTAAAAAAAACCCACCAAAACATGATGATGATCAAGATCAATATTAAGAACCACATATATATGTGCTTAGTTATAGAATGAATGATTATTTAGCTCCATGGACTAAAGACAAGATAATACCTAGAGGGACTAACAAAGGTGAAGGTGTGGATAGATTTTGGGCAAGCTTTCTTAAACTCCTCCCAGTATTTGGGCTTGACCTTGTCCACCCTCCTAAATTCCCTCCAAAGCGTTATAATAATCTAATTATAAATTTTATTTTACATATGAACTCTTATTGAATAATAAGATAAAGTATAATAAGTTATCTGAGATAACCTCTAATTGATTTTAAGCATAAATTTTAAATTAACGAGAATATAAATTATAACAATAGTTAGTGATCTCTTATTGTATTTATGTATTTATAGAGGAGGAGGAATAATGATTGAAGGAATAAGGTTCACTCTGATTGAAGGAAGAAGGAAGAAGGCTCACTATTTAAAAATATTATTCATTGATTGAATCTCCAGAAGAAGTTTATTATATATTTATAGCCTCCTAATTTTATTAATTCACTCTTAACTCAATTTATTAATTATTATAATTTTTCACACAATTAACTCAATTTATTAAATGCTTAAAATGTTAAAAAGATAATTAATAACAAAATATGAAAAAACATTTAACAATGCCTCCCCCCCAAAGAACCTTGTCCAAAAAATTCAAAAGCCTATAAAAGAGAAGATGAAATTCGAAAGCGTTACCCCACATAGTATCGTTTAAGGGAAGTCCGTGGTACCAAACTTAGTACTTATTGACCAATTGACATTTGCGATGTACAACAGTGATCTATAATAGCTCTCAGAAATGAGTCCAACTCACCCTTAATAGTAAAATGACGAAGGCATGGAGAAGCCATAAGAATATTGATTTGACCCTTAAACTTGGACACATAAAAGACTAATGAATAATTACTCCATTAGGAAGTGCTAGGCAATAAGCCACCTCTCCGATATATTTCAAAACTTGCTATAGAATCGGACAACAAATTGATTAGCCAACTAGCGAAGAGAAGAGGGTCGATATGATTGGATCTTCAAGTAGGCCATATCACCTGTTGAAAAAATTGTGTCACACTACAAAAATCATAATAAACTTTCGTTTGACTTTGAGCGCTAACCAATGAGCTTTCATTCTCAATATTATGGCGACCCGCAATCCTAATCAACGTCCAATTGATGTTCGACCTCTTGAGGAGCCGCTAGAGGATGATTAGCCTGTAGATGATGAGGAGCAGGACGAGCATGTGGAGTCAAACTTAGGTGTTCAAGAGGAGGAGGTAGACATTTTTTTTAGGCACAAGAGAGAGACATTGATTCTGTATATGTGGGTTTTCTCATCATGGATGAGACAATATGGGATATGACCACTCTCCCGTGGATGTGAGTCATCAACTTCCACCTAGTCTAGCTTGGTCTTATCCTCCAGGGCAAGAGCATATGCTGGCGGCGGTGTCTACAGGAGCTGATGGAAGTGATGAGGATGATGATGATGGTGGTGATGATAAAGATGATGACGATGTTGATAATGCCTAGACTTTTTCTGTTCTTGGTGGAGTATTATTTTTTGCATAAAAAGGAGTTTTCTTCTCTTTCTTTTTATTTTCCATTGAGGGCAAATGTCAATTTTAAGGTTGGGGGAACTTTAGTTGATTTGGAGTTCATTGCAATATGACTTATTAGATATGCAATTGTACTATATCTTGGGTGAAATTTTGGTTTACTGTGTTTAGTTATGGTACAAGTATTGATAATATTATATGTTCGATTCAGGTGAAGTTATTATTCGGTAATAAGATTGTGATTTCAATTAACTTAATGTGAGATTTGCTGAGGTTTATGTGAAACTCTTTTATTAGTGATTGCTTGAAGGTATATTTTTCGATGATAGATGTGAATTTGGTTATTTTCATTATATGATACTTAGAGAAGATTTATATTGCATGGAAGCATATTTGTTATGAAATTTAGAAAATTTTTTATTCTCTCTAGAGACAAAATTTTAGACAAAGATTGAATTAAAGAAATGATTTAGGTCTGTGGACCTTTCAAACTATCCCATAAATTTATTCTCTTTAGCCAGTTTGAGTTTAAAATTAACTTTTTGAGTTGTTTACACTTCAAAACATGGCCTTGTTTGCATTTATTTTTCTTTGTGAATATTTATCTTATCCTAGCATCCTAGTGTTTAAATATTTCTGGATTATAAATAATTAAGTGTATATTAGAAGAATACATTATGCTGTATATATGGAGTGTGTAGAGAAATAAATCAAATGAATAAGAGAATTTGGTGGTGATTTGAAAAAAAAAGTGAAACTGAGTCAAAAGATTGAGAAAAGGAAAAGTTTTTTATATATGTACATATATATATATGAAAAATCTTCCTTTGTAGTGGATGGGATGAAAAAAAATGGAAAAAATAGTAGAGTTGGTTGATAAATATTAATATGAGCTTATTTGTTTCTAGCTTGGAAGAATTTTTATGCTAGGGTGTATTTTCTTGTTTATCTTGATATATCCATTTTTAACATTAGCTTAACCCCATTACAACTTACGAAATCCTATTGATCTTTAATGAAATAGTTTGTCAATATTAGTGGAGAGATTGATGAAAAATAAACTCATGAATTTCTATAAATTTGTGATTTTTATGTGATGTGTATTTATTTGAGTTGAGTATATTATTTGCAAGCTTATTCTGTAAAACCCGCGACTCGAGTCAGGGTTTTATAGAAGTCAGCCGGTCGGTTCGACCGTTGTTCGAGTTGGTTTAGCTTTCAGAGCACGTGCACGGGGCCGAGGCCGACCGTGTGCACATGTTATGAGGGTTCATGTACACCCAAGTATTCGATGATGGCGTCAGAT